>JBBMEF010000028.1:4428130-4447117 GCA_037832685.1 Sicyos baderoa | reverse complement strand
GGGAAGACCAACCAACTTTTAAAAACAAAAAAAAGTAGCTTCCCAAAGTTTGTTTTTGTTTTTAAAAGTTGGTTAGTTTTCTCCTACTTTCTTAAAGAAATATGGATAAATGGTAGGAAGGAGAAGCACATTGTAGGAAATTTGAGAGAGAATAGGCTTAGATTTGAAAAACCAAAAACAAAAAATCAAATGGTTATCAAACGGGGCCTTAATAACTATTTTGTTTTTTGTTTTTGAAAATTAAACATGTGAATACTACTTTCACATGTGAGTTTCTTTAATTTGTTATCTACTCTTTATATATATATATATATATATATTTAAAAAAACAAACCATGTTTTTTGGTTTTTGAAAATTGTGTGTTGTTTAAGAATTTTGTGTTTCTTAAGAAAACAATTGAATTCATGGCTACAACTCCAAAAACGAAAAAACAAGATTTTGAAAACTATTATTCTTAGTTTAAAAAAATTGGCTTGATTTTTTAAAAATATGCATAAAAAAGTAGATAATAAAGAAATCTATAGGCTTAATTTTTAAAAACAAATGAAGCCTAAAAAAAGTAGTAGTATTCAAAAACTTGTTTTTGTCTTTGGAATCGGCTTAATTTTTAGAAAGTGATTATTGAGACGTTTCAGGTTCTGCTCCTCTGACTGCTGTTCAAATGCTATGGGTGAACCTGATAATGGACACATTGGGAGCTCTGGCTTTGGCAACAGAGCCTCCCAACGAGGGGCTGATGCAAAGAAAACCAATTGGCAGAAACGTTAATATCATCACTGGCACTATGTGGAGGAACATCATCGGCCAGAGCATCTACCAAATCACTGTCTTATTAATCCTCACATTTGAAGGAAAGCGTCTGCTGAAGCTTACCGGTCCTGATTCGAGTATCGTTCTCAACACATTCATTTTCAACTCCTTCGTGTTTTGCCAGGCATGTCTCTCTCTCTCTCTCTATACAGCTTAGTTCGTTGTTCGATACAAATTTGGTCTCTGACGTTTTAAGAAAGTTATAATTTAGTTCTATGATTTTGAAAGTTAGAATTTCCTTTTTACAGTTTGATTAAACCCTCAAAATTAGCCCCTAATAGAGAGGTTAACTAATTCTAACAAGAGCATTACTCAACCAAATATAGAATATTCACGATCAAGACGTCATAGATTCGAATCACCCAATTGTTATTGAACTAAAATAAAATCTAATTCTAAGTTTTCTAACATTGTTTTTCTGGTTTGAGTCCCTTTATCTCTTTTTTTTTTTGAGTACCCATTTTTTTTTTTTATCTTTATTGTACTAACAAATTAATTCTAACTTTTAAAATATAAGAACAAAACTTAATTCATAATATTTTGGTTACGTAATACGTATTATGTTATGCATTATGTCAAAAAGAAGCTCTGTTTTTGTTGGTGACTAAACTTCAATTTATTTTGTTGAAGAAAAGTTAAGGAGAAACCGTAACCATCTATTTGTTTGAGAAAAGTTAAGGATAAATCTTAGGTTTTATTTCCATGTAAGAAAAGATAATAAGTTAATAATTATCGAAACTGATTAAATCATCAACATCATTATTATTATTTCCATGTAAGAAAAGATAGTATGAAATTATATATATGTTTCCAAAATGAATGAAAAAAGAGCTAATTAGGCATTATTATTATTATTAATATTTTGTGTTGTACAGGTGTTCAATGAAATAAACAGCCGAGACATGGAGAAGAAAAACGTATTCAAAGGGATATGGGAGAGTTGGGTGTTCACAGGAGTGATGGCCTGCACCATAGCTTTCCAAGTCTTAATAGTAGAATTTCTTGGCACATTTGCAGAAACAGTGCCATTAAGCTGGAATTTATGGGCAGCCAGCATCCTTATCGGAGCTCTTAGTTTGCCCATAGCCGTCGTCCTCAAATGCATTCCCGTCTCGAACTCGAAAACCGCTCGTTGCTTCCACGATGGCTACGAGCCCCTCCCAACTGGTCCAGAGTTGGCTTGAGAATAAACCAGGTGAGTTCCATTCCAATCATATTTTCATATCTCTTCAATTCTCTTTCTCCTTTCTCTCCTTTTGCTGCTTTATCATTATGTGTGCTCTCAAATGTCTCAATGTTACTCTTTTTAATATATATATTATAACTACCTTGTTCATATTTGGGAATTTATTTACATTATTGAGTGAATTCTATTCTTTAATTTCATTTTTATTTTGTAGGATAATTTCAGCAATTAGCTTGGTTGGGAGGTCGTTTAAGATATTTTCCCAACATTTCATTATAAATAAGGATGGAGATTTGGAGATTTGTTAAGAATATCAACGCTTTAGTCTCAATGTTTAGGAACATTTTGTTTGCCTCTTGTGACAGGGGCAAAATTGGCAATTGGCTTGTTGATTTTTTTAGCTTTTGTTGAGACTTTTTGGTGGGGTATTTCCCTGCACATTTTCTCTAATTTGGTTGAATGTATTGGTTTGGTTTCAACTTTCATTTGCTTAATGGAGTATTATCAACTTTTTTTAAAAAAAAGATTTAAACTAAAGAATAAACATAAATAAAAAAGTTTTATTTTTAATTATTCTTATAAATAAATTTTATTCTTATAAGACACTTTTTTTTAAACTATTCTTATAAGACACTCAAGTAGGCATTCTTCTAGTTGACATCCATCATACAACTTCATCTCACATTTCCTTACAACCACTGCATGGGTTGCTTGAGGTACCATCAACTGCAAAAAATTTCAATATCATATCAAACATGTATATATTTTTTCTCATAATTTCAGGGTTATTAGTTAAAAAAAAAGTATATGCTCATTTGTTTTAGTTCAGCCATATTTAGAGTAAGAGTTTCAGACCTCTTTGACCTATTATTAACTATACATGTCAATTATGATTAAGAGTCATTAAATAATAAATGAGATGGAAAGGGAAATTAAATAAAATTTATAATTTTTTAAACATAATTTGCGACTGATAAATGAATGGAGATACAAATCATTTTAATATTCATCATACTTGTTAAATTTTGCGTGAATGGAGACCCACGACAAAATTTCATTTTTTTTTTTTTTAAGCTAAAATTAAATTAATTAACAATTATTTGCTAAATTTTTCAAAAGAACTTTTCATGGTATATATCTATTAAAAAAATTCAAATCAGACCACTGAATTATTTAAAGAAGATACTCATTTAAATAGATATTCCTACAAAAAATATCAAAAGATTAAATTTGTAAGCATTCCTATACAAAAAATAAATCTCATATCAAGTTATCTAATACATGTATATGTGAAAATGTTATAGGTCCAAATCTCTTATTCTCAATAATTTTTATATTTTAGATGGACTTGTTAAATTCAAAGATTTTTTTTATACAAGTATATAGTTCAAACATCTCTCTAAATGCATCACTATCCCATACTTCAATGATGTTATTCAAAACTTTGATTTAATAATTTAAAAATATTAAGCGGAGACAAAATTGAAAGTTTTCTTTTAGTTTAACCCAATATTTTGGAGACAGAAAATTCAAATCTACAACCTTTTTGATCGAGAATATCATTATAGCCAGTTAATATCACTTTATTAAAATTAAAAGTTTAAGCATCGAAAATATACCTCAAAATTTTATTTAACCACCGATGACATACATATTTTGTCTAAACATAGACCACAACTTTTTAATGGCAATTTAAGAAAATAGAACCTCTAGAAAATTTAAACTATGCATCATTTTTTTTTTTAATTCTAACAAACAATTGAAGTTGAATCAATAACCTTGCATCATTAAGTACTTATATTTATACTAGTTGAGCTATGAAGACCCAACCATAGTAAATCTATAAAAAAACTTGAGAAAAGGAAAACCAGTAAAAATGGGAAGAAATTTACTTTATTATGAAAACGACAATCAACAATCGAATCGAAGAAAAGAAAAAACACACAAAAATTTACGTGGTTCACTAACGTTATGCTAACTAGTCCACAGACAGAGAGGACACACAGTTTTATCAAGGAGATACAAAATACAGAATGAACATCATTTAGCGATTGAGGTTTTAATTCGAATTTATATATGCACTCTTATTAAACCATATTACACATTAAAGACTCATTGCATAAAAGGACTCCCACTCACTGATCGGGTAGCGAAACTCCCGACTAACTAATCGCAGGATATTAAGTTGTTCAAGGCATATCGCAACATCTTTCAAATTAAATCAATAATAAGTAGATTTTAAAAAAAAAATCAATAATAAGTAAATTTATTTGTTGGGTTATTTCATTTGTAGTGGAAGAGAATGTAATCATAGGCAGATTTGTGATTTACAAACATGGCAACACGCTAATCATTGTATTTTATTGGACAAACCTAACTGGAAAATAGGCCAAACTATTACAAACATCATACTTGAGATTATTACAAACATGGTATCTTTTATAAATATTTGAAAAAATGGTACAAACCACTCCTAAACTTGATATCTTCAATTTGATTTTGATAATTGATCAAATTACGTCATAGTTTAGGGATAGTTTGTACAATATTTATACTCTTAGTACTAAAATAATTTCTCATTACAAAAAAAAAGTAAAAAGTATTTATACTCCCTATTATCTTAAAATGTGTTTTTTTATACTTAATTAATTGTGGTTATAATATTATTATAGTTAAGTTGGAATGATGACATTTTTTTTTTTTTGGATATAAGAATGAGAAAATAATATTTGAGATTTCATATTCATACTAAGTTTTTTTAGTACAACAATACCACTTTAAATTAGAAAGATATGTTAATTACCTCTGAACTGAACTTCCTTTGACTACTCTATAGTTTATTTTGCTAACAAGATCAATAGTATAATAAATGCATCCATGCACAAAAAAAAATTATGAATTTGAAAGCAGAATTATGAACTTGAATCTTCATAAACTCAATAACTCGTGCCTTTATTACTGGTAGTGCCAGTCGCATAAAACCGAAATTAGCAGAAGTAATCAGTTTTTGTTAGTTTGTCAAAAAAAAAAAAAAAAAAATCAGTTTTTGTTAGACTTTACAAGTTTGGTAAAAGAGTCCAAAATCAAATCTTATAGGTTAAAATTTTATTTTATTTTTAATAATTGAAATTTGGAATCAATAATCCGTAAACATCGATTCTCAAAAAAAAAAAAAAAAAACCCGTAAACAAATTTTTTTTTTTTTTTAGCAGATTTCAAATTTGAGACCTCATCTCAAAAATTTCAAGCCTTTAAGTTTCTTTTCTCGTAATTGCTCGTTGATTTAAATGGGTTAAATAAGCAGCTATTCAATTTTACCCATGCAAAGTTCTTCAAACCATTCACTAGGACTACTAGCGACTGATTAAAATGCCAACAGAAATGGCCGTGAGATTATGAGTTCAAATCTCAACTCTCAAATATTATATACTAAAAAATGATATGATAACATTTTTTTTAAATCAACAAGTGTTCCGACCAGATTATGCATAACTCATCTTCTAACCCCTCCAGAAAACCGTCCTAAAAACACGTAAAATAGCCATCATGAATAAAACTCATTTCAGCCTTTTAACCCATCTTTCATTTCCACTCACTCAGCACAAGACTGTCATGTAAAACCTAAACTCTAAATGGCTGCCATGGGAGAAGCACCATGAAAACTAACATGACCTGGAGAATCTTAAGAGCATCTTCTAGTACCAATGGTAGTGCATACACAGAGTCTAACCATGCTCAGAGTCTAACCATGCTCAGTATCAAATCACAATGCAATAAAAATAATCAAACATCAAGCAGAAGTAATTATGTTCGGTACAGAATGGCGTACCTTTTTTAAAAAAATGCCGAACTCCTCGCACGGTAACTCCGTATTATTGACAAATCCAATAAATATGTAAGCTTCAAATATTTCACAAAACCCTCACATGAAGTTGAGATGCAATTATTCATAAACAATCAAGAATAGGAATAAGACAGTGAAATAATAAAATGAAGGTCTGGTTCACTCCACTGTTATTGCTCTTTAGAGAACAAACCTTCTGATGTTTGGACGTCGAAAGGAAGTGGAATTAGGCAAGATTGATTGTGAAAGAGACGTATGGGTGTGCTTCGGAATCTCCTCCTAGACCAGCCATCCCTCCTCCCATTTCATCTTCGGTTTTCCAATATGTACTGCACAACCAAAATTATAAATCATTAAGATCCTAGCATCCATTCCACATTCCAAACAATCAATAGCACATGGATACGAGGCATTCACGCAGAATAAGCTGACTAGATGGGCGTAAAACCGAAAGTCTGCTGAGTGATTATAATAATAGGAGCAAATGCAAATTGAAGGGGTTTCAACTTACAGTTATTAAGCTTTTTTGGCCTTTAGGTGTAATTTTCCTTGACCATTTTTGTAGAGGTCTCATTTATTTACTTGCTTGGACTGTTTTTTGTAGGCCCCTTTATTATTCTTTCATTCTTTTCTCAACTAAAGTTTGGTGTTTCATCTTAAAAAATGAGGCGGACACGCAGAGAAGATTTTTTTTTCTTTTTTTTTTCCGCAGGTTCAATGATTGTAGGGGTGGGGGGATTGAACATGTAGCCTCGAGAAAGGTAGAAGGTGCTTGAGTTATGCTCGATTTTGTGACACAAAAATACTAGTATGCTTGCTTATACAGCAAAGACATGTTTAATTTACAGAGTAACAAACACTCAACATGATGGGACCAATGAATTATTTAGTGAGAGCAACTTCAATAACATCCAAGTGCCAATAGAACATGAAAAATCTCAATAACTTACCTGTTAGTACTGTCGCACAAACCTTCAAGGATTGACCTAACTTTCTTCTCGCTTTTAACAGATGGTGCCAAAACAGATGCCTGCAAATCATTGACAGAATCAGCACTGTCAAAAGAGGAAATTCTTGGTAGAATCCAGGGAGAAAATGCAAGATATATATACCAAGAAAGATGGTGGTAAACCATATCTCAAGATACTCTCAGAAAAGACGCGTACAGCGCAAAAGTGCATCCAGGAAATGAAAACCTGCAGAGATGTACGAAACTCAATTAGAGGAATGGAATAAAAATAGCATGCATTTTAACAGGTACACCTGGAAAAAGGAGCAACCTCGGCGTAACTAGCGTAGGACCACTGCAATAAAGAACTTCTCATATTTTCCTGGTCCTGCACTAACTTTTCTAACTCAAGTTTTCTACTCTCCTGTGCTTCTGAACTATATTCAAATTCACGAATCTCCAACACATTAAAAATTAAAAAGATTAGTCCTGAAAAACTATTCTATATTAATAACAGGGTTTCATAAGATGACTCTAAATGAATTAAATATTCACCTGGAACCCTTTCTCACGTGCACTTGTTTTGAAATTGTCTGCAACGCGATTAAAGAGTGTTACAGTGTAAAGGGCATATTCATTATCCTCGTATAACTTCTTGGAAGACCTGGGAACCTAAAAAAGCTTAGCATAATTATGAGAACATAAAAAGAACAGAACAGGGGACAAGAAGTAGCAGCATTGTAATCCCAGACATTTCAATTAAACTTTGTGAGACTAAATCGTTCATTTCATCTATGTATACTCTAACGTAGTCTAAGTCGTCAGTAGAAAAGTTACCAGGTAAATCACCATCCTAATAAAATGTTGAACAGAAGGGTGTTTAAAGTTAAAAACACAAACTTACCACATAGCTAGTCAGTGTTTCATAGCTAGATAGCCATTCTTTCTGTGAGTACTTGAGAACAACCACAAGAAGGGTTGATAGATGTTCTGAGGTAACTATGTCCTCTGGTTTTACAAGATTAGAAATATCACGAACTGCCAAGCTGATGAAACCAAGTTCAATTAAAATCACAAAATAAGCTAAACACAAATCTATCAATTATGCACATTCATACCTTCCACTTTGCTTTCTGTTAATGGCATTAAGTTGACTCCGCACATTATTGTACTCAGCAACACGAATCTAGCAAAAATAAATAGCTTTCAATGAAATTTTCTATTTGAAACCACCAAACATCCATACACTAATTGAAATATTTGAAGTAGATAACTAAAAGGTTTCAATTATTTTTTGTTAGTTTAGTACCCTGATGGTTAAACCACCAATGAAGCATCGACATTTCAGTTTGGTTGTTCATTCCCAATGTGTATCTAACACTCAAACCCCAGTTAAAATGTGTTGGATGGTCGTCAAAAATACTACATACATGTTGAAGACATATAACATGTGTGTCAACACTTATGAATATTTATTGAATCATTACTAAATACTTGAACAAAGGCAGGCGATACGAAAACTGGAGGATAATCAACTTTTTATAATTTTCCTTTACGTTGCAATAGGATTTTGGAAATCTTATTGAGAAATTTTTCCAAAATCTCAACAAAACTTATGATAACCACATCTCAATCTCAACCTAGACATCGCATCATTTCAAGCAAAGAAGCGTTACCTTTAGATCATCCTCAATCTTGGCCACTTGACTATGAATGCTATCCACAATTTCTCTCAGAGGCGACATTGTCGGGTACTTGGCTTCATCCCACACAAACCTTCCATTATCAAACAAAATTCATCACATCATGCAGATAAGTGACCACAAAATCCAAACCTAATTTCCAAAATTGAAATTGAATCTTCAATAAACGGCAATTTTACCTAGTAAGATACGAATCAACGGGGACTCCATCAACCGTCAAAACATTGCTCTCCATACCTGAAACCTTCTCCAGTTCCTCGATCTGCCGTCTGATCTTCTGAGAAACTCCTTCCACAAAGCTGTTCGACTGCACAACCAAACAGATTTCGAAGATTTTCGGTTCAATTCCAAAACATAAACCGCATCGGGAAATTCAAACACGCATAGATAACATATGAATCAAAATACCTTGAGCAGATCATCGCTGAGGGAAAGGAGCGAATCCAGCGTTCCAACGCGGAGATTGGGAATATTGAACTAAAGAAAACGAGAAATCATGATCATAATCATAATAATAAGCAAGTAAGTAAGCAAAACCAGAGAAATCAAGCAGATTCGAAGATTCGGCGATGAAATCAGTACTTACTCGATAAAGAGGAGTATCGAAAGAGTGCTTGGAGATTTGTTCTTGGAGACGATTCCATAGAGTGGAAGCGGAGCCTTGAACCGGTAACGAGACCATCCAATATCGGCTCGCCATTGCAGCGTTGTTCTGAAGCTGAAAACGATGAAGAAGAAGAAGAAGAAAAAGCTCTGTTGCAGACGAGATCAATAGTTTTTTTCTCTTTTTTTCATCTTTTTATTTTATTGAGAAATAAAATTGCCGTGTCATCTCAAGATCTGATCATTTTTTAACGGCTCAGATTTGTTTACATCAGATTCATGATTGGTATATTCATCTTTAAATCAACTATGGGCAATATTGAACTAAAAGAAAAAAAAAATGTTTTGTCCCTATTTTTCTAGTAAAAAAAGTAATAATAGTTATAAATATCATCTTTATTCATTTACTTTCGGTTTCATTTTACAATATTTAAATTTAATTTCTATACTTTCCATAAATTTTAAAGTTGATTTTAATCTTTTTTATATATTAATATTAAGAGAAAGATGATTCAAAGATGTCATCTCATGATTATGTACAAATTGTCGTAGTTTGTAACTTACTTCGTAGTTTGTAACATATATATATATATAATTTTTTTTCTTTTCTTTTTTGAGAAAAATATTTTTATTATTTAATTTTTTGTATGGAATTTATTTTAACTGATTGTATAGATTATAGACTAAAATGAAAATTTTGAAAATATAGAGATTAAAATTATATTTAATCTATTTTTTTTAAAAAAATGAAAATTTTACCTACTTAAAAATGTTGCCATCTTAACTTTGGATGGTAATAAGAAAGTTTGAATAGTCATTCAAAATATTTTGCGTAAAAGTGGATTCATAGCAAAAAAAAAAAAAAAAAACGACATTAAATATGTAGATTTATTAAATTGTACTATACAAGTCTAAAGGGATGTTTGTTTTATTGAAGATTTACTAACTATTTCGACAAAATTACATTCAAACAAATTTTCTTTATAATTACTTAAAATAACTCTATATTTCTAATCATTTATTATAATTACACAAAATAACTCATTTCTAATCATTCATTTTTTAATTCTCAAAATAATTTATATTTAATTACTCATTTTTAATCATTATTTTTTTAATTACTCATTTTAAATGCACATCTAACACAAGTTTATAACTCTTACTCCTTTACATAAAAACTACATCTAAACGAATATTTGATTATCAATTTCGATTTCCAACTCCTCAAGCTTCCTCAATCAAAACCTCATCCAAACACCTCCTAAGATTAGACGATAACAACAGTATACAAACTCGTCTCTACTATAAAAAAAAAAAAAAAAAAAAAAAAAAAAAAAAAAAAAAAAAAAAAAAAAAAAAAAAAAAACAATAGTATACAAATTGGTAATGGACCCATGCAAGGAAAAAATTCTTGAAAAAGATTGCACTTAAGCCGCCGAAGGGTCATTTATCACACCCAAGAAATCATCCTTGATGGTTCCAATACAAAACTGCAAACAAAAGCAGTAGTTGAATGGGGCAGCAAAGTCAAAAAATAAATTAAAAAAACACACACACATAAAAGCTAGTTCCCTTAGGATGACAACAGAGAGGTGTTCGTTTGTTGAATTTAGGAAAGATTTAAAATAAGCGTTTACTAACTTCTCCTCAAAAAACCATATAAAACTAGTTATTATAACTATTTCAAATAACTCCTCATCTCTAACCACTCATTTCTAATCATTCATTTCTAACTACTCAAAATAACTCATTTTAACAACTCATTTCTAATTGCTCTTTTTTAACACTCAAAATAACAATTCATTTTAAATTCATATATCATCTCTAACTCTACACAAAAAAAAAACATATTCAAACGGTTTTTGACAGCAACTCTCCATTTCTAACTATTTAAAATAACTCAAACTAATTCTTCAAACGGACTCCTCATCCAAACACCTCACATGAATCTTATCATCTAGCTAACACTCGAATTATCAGCTAGATTTCAGAATTTGCTAGTGAGTGACAGATTATTTTCTTCTTAGACAAGAAAGAAACTTCGAAAGAACACATTGACAGATTCTATCAAAGTCCCAAGGGTGAACATGGAGTTAACAAGTTTAGAATATTCTCTCCACTTCAGAGAAGAATATGCAAAATAGATAAATTGCACTAGTGGACACAACTTCTGAACTTTCAGGTAAAAAGGAACAATATTCTCAGAACTATATATATATATATATATTTTTATATCCGTAACTATCCGGGCCAACTTTCGCGCACCTCGACTTGTGTCACGGGACATATCGCCTAACCCTACAACATTTAGATGCTAAGAAAACTCGTAGGAAATTAATTCCTAGATTGGTCACCATGGATTGAACTAGACTTCTTACATGCCAAAATGTTTTTAATTTATAACTAAGGCCTCCATTTTATAGCAATTTTGCTTTTTTTGTTTTCTCCTTTTGAAAACTTCCTATAAGCATTCCTTCCTTCAATAATGGAAAATCAAAAACAAAATGGTTAATGAACGGGCTTGATTTATAGAACTTAGGAACCTCTCAAGCCCATATATCCTTGGAGGGTTCATCCAAGTTTTTTTTTTTTTGAAATCGGAGCTTCGCTCAACTATACCAGGGGTAACCACATCCGTCCCTAGGCTAGGAAGAGTTCATCCGAGTTATGTAAGAATAAAGGCGAAGCACACAGCTTGTAAATGTAATGCGTTGAAGGAAAAAGGCCAAAAAAGCAACGCATCATGCAGAAAACGGAAATCATGATTCATGAATCAAGATCGCAATTCAACTACCAATGGAGATATCTGCAAACAATACTAAAATAAGGAAAAGACATACGATTTCAGTTGCATCAACTCGGGTCCCAATTATCTTTAATCGAACTTCACTGTCCTTCTGAATCTTAACCTACAGTAGAAGAGGGAAGTAATTTGGTAAATTTAACACAACAAGAGGGCATTAGCAGTCGATGTTATAGAAGGCATGCAAAATAGAAATATACCGATCCATCTGAAGTAGTATAGTTTGGCACATCTCCAGACTGGAACTCCATATCATCCGGAATCAACTGAAACATAAGATGTGAGACAAGTTATTTAATTAAGCACATTTATGGGGGATAAATAGTTTTTTTTTTGGGGAAAATACATTTTTAGCCCTTAAATTTGGGGTCTAGTTTCAATTTAATCCCTATGTTTCAAAATTGAGCACTTTTAGCCCTAACATTTCAATAATGCTTACTTTTAGTCAATGAAATAACAAAATCGTTTGTTGAAGGAGAAAGATATGAAATATTTTGACCATTCTACTATTGAGCCTTGAGTGAACTCAAGAATAGGAGGGTTCATGTAATTTAAACTTAGTTTGTCTTGAATTTTGATATTTCTATATCGTAATAGATCTGGCCCTGGGTTCTATCAATTTCATGAAATTATTAAAAAGGTCCAAGCCCCACAAGCCAAGATATTTGGTGGTTTGAAACATTAGAAAGAAAAGGAAGATAATTGAAATAGCTCATAAATATATACTTACGTGATTTGAAACAAATATCTGAACAGGTCCAGCTTCAGCAAAGAAACCCATCTACAATAGTTGCAAGTTGCAGTATATTCATACTTATCTTAAAAAAAACATTTATTTACTTGCTAGATAGCAAAAAAGTGTGGCATGTACCAACCTTGTTGACCATAGTAACAACTGCTTCTAATATTTCTCCCTTGAATGGCCGAAACACAACACATTGGTATTTAACAGGAAAAGTGACAAAACCTGTCCCATCACGAATCAATCCTTTCCCAACATTCTCGATTCCCGTAATCGCCACTACAAAACCATGCCGGCCGCTGTGCCAAAGTACATAAGTTTGGTTAGTACACAAGTTTTTTTTAATAGCCAAATCCCTCTTGTTGCTCACGAGTTGACAGAGGTATCAAACTTTCAAAAGAAATACCATCCATCGAACTATTCAAACTCTCATAAAAAAGAAAAAGGGAGAATATAAGGGGTGGAATACAAAAAAATGAACCTCCAAAGGAAAACAAACTGACATAATAGGGGCTCCGATCAAACAGTTTAGGTTTGTTTTCGTCCGTTTATGACTGACATGCATATTCAGCAAAAGGATCAGTCTGCTCTCTAAGTAGAATTATATGCAACTATGCAGCTCAGGAAAAATGCAGGACCACCGTCAATTGTGCTCCCTCCATCCCATTAAGGCAACAATAGAAGATTTTTAAAAAAAATTGAGCCTTTGTGATAAAGCGGAATGTCTTCCCCTGATTTGAACAGAAGGGGTGAATGTCGTGATCCTCCTCAATCTTGTCCTACTAAATTAGTTTAAACTTTAAAGCATTTGGAGAAGATTTGGGGACATAGAAGAAGCAGAAGTATGGGGTTCTGAAAGTGTTACCATCATTATGGACTCTCGATGGAAGTGATCCACGACTCTCTTTATCTACTATATTTTTTTTTTTCAACTATCGGTCTTCATGACTTTCAAGTATTTATGCCCCTTCTAGACAAAGGGTAAATTAAACTTTAGGGAAAGGTTGGGTAATCTGTATGGCCGTTCTGAGTAAGTCTGGTGTTTTGCAGGTGATTTTAGTGTAACAAAGTTTCCCTTCAAAAAATCTAATGTTGGCAGAGCCGCAGAGTTACCAAGTCCACGAGGCTTTCTAGAAAACTTTATTTAAAAAATAATAATTATGGCATCCTGATTCAGATTCAGTCAACAAAATCTTATTAGTCCATTCAAAGATTAGGAGGCGGGTGCAATGCTTAACCATCCGGATAGATTCGTTATTTCCGAAGATTGGGTTGGCCTCTTCCTTAGGAATGGACAGTCTTTTTTTTAATAAAGAAGCAAGTTTTCATTAATAAAAGAATGAAATAACAAAATTAAGGAGCATACAAAAAAATAGCTCAAAAAAACTAGGGAGATCGCCTACAAAAACAGTCTTTTGTCTAGAGAGATTACAACTAAAGGTAATTACAAAAAAATCTAAATAACTAAGGTCCAAAGAAAAACATAGAATTGAATGAGTCCCAGTCCATACATCTTCATAAGATCTCTCAAACTCATTTAAAAATTATATTATTTCTCTCACCCCAGATACACCACAAAATAGCACACAACCTTACTTTCCACAAGGAATGGACAATCATTGTGTCCTAGACTTAAACTTGATCCTTAGATCACGACCCTTTGCATCATAAATGACAGTTAATGGAGATCTATGATCTTTTTAATCTGGGGACTATGTGGCTTCGACACCATTATTTCAAAATCCTATCTGTTACCATGATTGAATCCAATGAAAGATGAGAGGTCTTTAAGTTCATTTTAAAAAATTGACGAGAGTTCGGTTGAAAGAGTGGAATGTGGATGTCTTTGGGATACTTGAGTTGTTCATTTTATCTCAGGCATGAGATACCACCCTACAACCTCAACACCCAATATCAAATAGCTCTTCATTTTATATTAGGCTTTTATCTTTGAAGTTAACAAAAAAAAAGAAAATAAACAGTAATGTTTCATCAAACAAAAAGGGGGAAAGATAACAAACCTACAAGTGCCCTCAACATCTTTCATGAGTTTTGTTACCAAATTCTCGCGGAGGTTTCGTCCAAAGTGCCGTGGATGCAGCTGCATATTCCTCTCTAACACTATATGGAAAAACATAGTGGCTCTCTCTACCTGAAGATCCATATCAGCTCATCAGTGAATGCAACTTCTATGGTGAAAGAAAAACTCAATTGAAACATTAGAGTAAGATACACACTCAAGAAGAACAAGGAGAAGAGAAAGGAAAACCCCACCAAGAAAAAGATAAACAAGAATCCGAGAAGGGGAAGTTAAAAAAACAACTAGCTGACGTATATAACAATTAACAACAACAAATAGGAATTGCATAGGTGCAGAGTTTCATTTCATCGATTTAACTTGAGATCGAGCAAGAAAAATAATAGAAACTATGTTTTGGTTAGTTAAGGGTCAGTGATATGGTACTCCAATCTATGCGCACCACAGTATTAAACAAAATCAGTTTTGAACTAAATTGGTTGATTTTTTTTTTCCCTATTCAGCACTATTACAAACTGCTCTTATTTCCAATAAATTCAAGTAGCATGTGAGGAGAGAACTCAAATATAAACTACATCATATATATACTATGCATAAAAGGACTGAAATTTAGGTCCCTTTGAGCCCTTGAAATAAATGGAATTAAGAACATGAAGTACAGAGAGCAAATAAACAGCTCTTATTTCAAGTAAATTCGAAGTATGGCTGGAAATCAGTCAATCTAAGGAAGATAAATTCATGAAGAAAAACTCATTGGGTACTTCCCAACTACAATCTACAAAAATAAATATGTTGTTGGTTCAATCAGAATAATTCCTACAAAATTACTTCGACAGATTCTGGATAAATAAAGATGCGCAAAATTTGATGATCACAGAAACAAAGACAATTTCAGCATAGACCAACGAGAAACAAAGATGATCAAAGCTTCAATTGACAGAAATATGCAACAAATCGAAATTAATTTCCCCTTGCTATTCGGCTATTGTTGTTCAAAAGTTGAAAATTAATATAAAAAAAAATTATAATAACAACTCCTCCATACTTTGATGAGGCAAACCCTAATTTGTGCATTTTGAAGTGAGAAGATGAAGATGAAGAGAATACCAGTAACAAAAGTGTAGACAATCAGTGCGAGCTTCTATGATGAACACGGAATCGGAATAAGCCGGCGGTGGCGACACTGAGCTTGGGGTAGGTGGAGAAGACGGCGTGAAGACGAAGATGGCGTGATTTTTTTTATTTATTTATTTTTTTCTTTGAGAAAAAAGATGGGGGTGATTTTGAGATATGAGATTGGTGTTTTGGAGTTGGTTGCAAAATTATTTATTTTATATTAATTATATAATTATGATATATTTTGGATCGATGTATGAATTTAATATATTTTATTTTATACTATATGGTTTGAAAATTATAAAACATTTGATATGACATTGATAAGATTAGGTAAAAAAAATATTTTATTTTATATTATATAGTATAAATTAAATAAGATTTGATGTGATATTTAATAAGATTAGATAAAATATTTGATATGATTTTTTTTTTTTTATATCTATAACTGTTAACGATTGTGGGATAGTCCAATTAGTCATAGATGATCTTAGGGTGCATAAAATGATGAGTTTAAATCTAATGGTGACCACTTGTCTAGAAATTGATTTCAAATTAATACCTACGAAATGATTAACATGGATTTTGATGTAATCTTAGAGGAGAAGTTGATATACTAAAATCAAATTTGGGGATTCTCCTTTCCTTTTATTTTCTATGCTCGAGACCAAAATCCAATCACTTGTGAGAGTGAGGAGGCGAAACTTTTTTTTTTTTTGTTGTTAATTGTATAAGTGGGCTGGGCTTTTTTTAGGAAACAAAATGGGCTGATATTTTGGCCCACTATGAACTAAGAAGGGTTTAACTTGGAAGAAGAAAGAACAATTGTATTGGTTGTAATAGATCGACTAGTGGATAATGGATATTACAAATACTTGTCAAATCTAGATGACAATTACAAATAAGGTAATTTATAAAAATATTGGTATTAATGAGTATTTATAATATATAATATTTTATATAAATGAATATTTATATTAGAGTGTCAAAAGATATTAATGATTATTTTGTAAAATCAAATGTCATCTCTCAACTGTATGTTAGTAGATAACGTGAGCTTTACGGTCTATCTTTCCGTCTTTTTTCTTAAGATGAGATAAAATAGAGGTTCTAGTAATTTATCTCCACTCAAATGAACATGATTAAATATACTTTTTATAGTAGTAGAATTTCATAATTGAATTCGACCGATATACGAAGGTTTCGGATTGAATCTTACTAATAAGTGAAGAGGAAGGGGCCAAGTAGTTAGGTCAATATTGTAGGCCAAACAATATAGTAATAATATTATAATAGAAAAGGTGCATGCGGACAACTTTTTTCTTTACCCTTATAGCTCTAAATGTCATAGAAAAACTCAAAAAAGAAATATTTTTCTTTAAATTTTAGATAGTGAACGGAGTTCTTCCTCATATCTTAGTTTATTATAAGTCACTCCATATTCTTTAAATCAGAGCCCATAAAGCCCAAATGGGTATTCGGTCCAATAAAATGAAATTGAGATCCGATTCAAGATTGGTGAGCCCAAAAGAGGCGCCATCTTGAAGAAGCATGTTTTTTTCTTTTTTTTCTTTTTTGAAACAAGGTAACCACGCCTGTCTCTAGGCCAGGTACCGGAGACATCGAATGAGTAGTTTCACAAGTGAGTCTCGAACCTGGGACCTTGAGGGGAGCATACCTTCAAAACCCAAGTCTTCAACCACTGTGCCACCCCATGGGGACTGAAGAAGCATGTTAGGTTCTCACAAATATCCTACATTGAAAAGTGAGAGAATCTAACATCAATATAAAAGAGATATAGATTACTCCTAGACACCACCTTATTTTTAATACAAGTTAATTTTGCCACTTTAATTTAAAATTACCGCCGCTACTAGGTGAGGAATAACAAAAGGCGTTTTTAAGAAAAAGGGAGTGGCTAATGAGCATCAAAATTAAAGAGGCTAGTATAATTTTATTTTATTTTTTAGTCATAAAAATCCATATTTTTTAAAAATATCATGAGTAGCCGAATTGTCAAGGGTCCGTGCATGTCAACTTACATAAACATTCATGGATAAAAAAACTATGATGATAAAATTAAGTATCAATTATTGACTAGCATTTAAATTTAGTAGCTTTTAAAGAGGCTGTCACGTAACATTATAATGTAGCATGTTTATTTTTAACGAACTCATATACATAAGCGGAAGAATAGAACCAAGAACTTCGCTAATTTGAAGGGGAAAACGATCAAGAAAAAATGACTATTCATCAACAATCCAACCAATTTTCTCTTTGGTTATATGCTCAAAGCTTTATTTGTTGGGCTATTGTTGTAAAAGAGAGGGTATAACTTGTTATATCATACTACTTTAAAGTGTGGAGTACGGGGGAAATCATTTTTGGACGGTTTTACCCCTTAAGTCATACTCTAAATTACAAATATGTCACCTATTCAAAATAAATTTTAATAATTTAAAAATATTAATCATCTTTACAATGTAGAAGATAAAATATTTTTTATTCATACAAAAAACATAAGTTATTTTTACCAAATCTCATAAATATTAGGTTAAAATAAGTAAACTCGAGCTCATTTGAAGTACATGAAAACTCTATAAATAGAGAGTTCCATTTCATTTGAGAACACACTGAAGATCCGAAGGACAAGACTGCTTTAGGTTTCCAAAAATTTGGAAGACGGAGGCTTGAAATTTGAAATTTCAGGTTTTAGGTTTTCAAAAATTTAGAAGAATTTGGAAGACAGGCTTGAAATTCAAGCCTTAGGTTTCTATAAATTTGGAAGACGGAGGCTTGAAATATAGGTTTTAGGAATTCAGGCTTTAGGTTTCCATAAATTTGGAAGACGAACGCTTGAAAGATGGAGTTAGGTTTCCAGAAAGAAAAATCATTTTTGGACGATTTTGCCACATTACACTAGTAGAAAATCGGGTATTAATGGCGGACATATTTTGCCATAAAAAGGTATTCATGGCGGACAAAAAACCGCCATTAATACCTGAGACATCAGTTAGAATTGATGGCGGGCGGATAATTAATGGCGGGCGTGCCCGCCATCAATTCTTGACTATTAATGGCGGGCAACGCCCGCCATTAATAGCTATTGATGGCGGCAAATGCCCGCCATTAATTTAATGCATTGCAGTTTTTGCCCGCCATGGATACTAATTAATGGCAGTTTTCGCCCGC
>JBBMEF010000028.1:4393017-4428030 GCA_037832685.1 Sicyos baderoa | reverse complement strand
TTTCTCGCAATCAAAAACCAAACTTTTCACAACCAATTATCCGATAACAAATTGACAACTTGTTATCCACAATCCTCACATTTTCACTAACTTACAATTAAACGAACTAGATATAATTCCCTATGGAGATGGCTTAATTACTTACTTTAAAACTTGCTGCAATCGACAATGTATACTTGCATTTGCAATTCGCTTTAAAACCTTACTTATTATTTGCTATTTGCGAACCACCTCACAAGCGATCAAGCGCCAAACGGTGTTCCGACTCCCAAAAAAGCAAACAAACTTCCCATTTATTTAAACCCATCGCTTTCTCGCAGCCATTTCAGAAAACCCTAACGTCCGATTCTTTTCGAAATTTCTGATCAAGAACTTCTCCTCCCCCGTTCAAATTGACTCGAAAACCATGTCTTCTCCCCAGAAAATCACCGGAAACACAAAGAAACCTCTACCATCTGGTTCGCAAGCAACCCAGAACCCGAAATCCAAGCCAAATCGGCCTGGAAGAAAGGCAAAGGGCAAGCGACCGGAAAGTTCGTCGATGCCAGAACCCACACCGGCTGAGAGTGTGATAGCTGAGATCATCGAGCCCACGTATGACGAGTTGGCTCAAAAGGTCAAAGCCCTCGAATCGAAACTCAAAAAGAAAGAGTTGTTCGCAGCGATAAGAAACGATCGTAACAAACGAAGAAGATTTCTATGACTTAAGGAAATCCCTGTAACAAACCCAGTCGCAACAACCAATAGCGAACGTGAACAGCGAATGACGCCTTCCCAATAGGACGAATTTATGCAACACTCCGAAGGCACATTCGCAATGTTAGCAATAGACGCTGAAGGTGGCGAACCTCGCCACAACACACCAAGACTAGACCAACCAAACGAAAACCTAAACTTGGTAGTCCCGGATAACGAAGAACCAGCGAAATTCACAAAAGAGGTTTGTTCACCAAACTCTAGTAGCAAACTTTCAAAAGGAAGTTCGGCTGATGGCGAATTTGTGGCGAACACGCCAGAACAATCCGACATAAGACTAAGTGCCGAACTTAACGAAGGAATGGAGTTCGTACAAAGGGAGGACGGTTTGCAGCACACAAGTGTGCCATATGAACCGATGGATGATGCGAACGCGAATGAAAACACACCATCAATTCCATCCCCAATCCATCAAACCGAAAAACAACCAACCCACGAGGCAGAATCCTCCCAACCAAAAGATGCGAACCCCCAACAGAAGAAAAAGGGCATTCGCAAGTCAAACCAGCTAACACACAGAGATCTGTGATTGTTAGAAGAGAATCACGAAGCAATTGGTGAACGATTGGAGAAAATCAAAGCAAAACCTGTTTTGTCAGAACAAGGGTTCGATGAAGATTTGACCATGTATCTCCAATCAGTTCGCTTTGAGATAGAGCAGCAAAGTTGGGTGAATTCTGCATCAACTGTGAAGAAGCCAGAATAGAATGGGTGACGAAATTTCTAGCGAATATCATCGATCGTGAATCCCACATCTCCTATGTCAAAGGTAGGAAAATCTTTTGGAATTTGCGAGCTTGGAACATCATGTTTGGTTTAGAGGACATCGAATCAGACTACGATGTCTTGCTGCAAACATGTACAGACGAGGATATGGAAGATTGCATTCAAACAATCTGTCGGGCAAGAGCCAAATGGGATGAAGGACTCAAGGCTAAGCGCATTCGCGTGAGCGATCTAACAAACGAAGCGAAATTCTAGGCTACGTTTGTTCGCTCTTGTCTCATGCCAACAACACATGAAACAACTCTGACCCTGCCGCGAGCCCTTCTCATCTACTACATCATGGCAAGTCATTCCATCAATGTTGGCAAAATCATTGACGATGAAATCTACCAATGGGCAGCGAGTGGCAAAAAGGCATGTCGAGTAATCTTTCCACATGCCATTTCTATGTTTGCAACGCAAGGGGTGAAAAGATCCCCTAACGATGAAAAATTACCAAGGAAGAAAACCTTGCCTCCCTCCTCCAAACCTTCGAAACCAATTCCCAAACAAACCAAGCCTGCGAATCCCATACCCGCAAATACCAATTCCGCGAATCCTACTACAACAAACCTGGAATCCACAAACCCTTCTACGAATGAATTATTGGTGAAAATTTTAGAAGAGCAAAAGGACATTAAAGCTCACCAAGTCGCATTCTTCAAATATTTTTCGATTCGCAATAGGGCTGAGCAACACTTATTCAGCATGATAGAAGACGGTCCTACCTTCCCAGCCTTTCCCAATTCTATTCTACACCGTGGCTCTCCCAGTGATCATTAATTATTTTCAACTTATTTTCAACTTCTTTTTTGTAATTCGCTCAATCATGAATATATTGCGAATTTCTACTTCCAACTTGTTTTATATATTTACTTGTGTTTTGTTGATTATTTCTCGAAAAGTTAGATATGTGATGCACTTAATTAACTTCACATGTTAAGATCTATTTTTATGCGAAATTGCAGACCACATTTCTCTTATTGATCTTATTGTTTCAACTTTCGCTATGTTATTTATACTGCTTACCTTGCTAACTATCAGTGGTGACTTATGTTCAAAAGATCCTTATCCAAGTCGATGTTTTGTGGTTCGCTAATTGAAGTTTAACACAACCCACTACCTTGATCTCTATCTATTCGAAACTTCACAATAAGCTTTAAGTTTGGGGGGATTTCATTCTGTCATTGGGACAATGACATATTCAAGTTTGGGGGTATTGAGTGCACCACCATGATAGTGAACTCCAAAATTGTTCTGTCCACCTCAAGCATCCAGCGAAACTATCTTGCGAAAAGCGAATTCAAAAAAAAAAAATTGCTGAAGTATGCGAGGACAAATACAACCAACCAGGGGGGACAAAATCACCATTTCAAACTACTTGAGAGGCGAAACGAATCAAAGGGCTAGTAGCCTAAGTCAGGATAAATGAAAATCCTTGTACTGTAAAAGGAGAGTATTCGTTTCGGTAAAAGGTGAGCCAAACATTAAAGCAAATCAAAGAAGTCGGGAAACAAACAGGCGAAATCCAAGTTAGGAAGGAAGAGTTGAACCTAAGAGCAGCGTGATCACAAAACATTTGCGAGGAATCAAGGCATCTTTGCACAAACAGTTCGCTGACAAGTAACAATTTTTGTAGTATCACTGATTATAGGGCTCATTGAAATAATTCAGTTATTAAGATAGATATTTTGTGGTTTGAAGTTCAATTGAAAAGGGGGATTAACATACATGTCGTTAAGAATAAGAAACACTCATAGATAACGATTTTAGTTCATAAGCACAATTACTCGAGACGAGTAATAATTCAAGTTTGGGAGTGTTGATAACTCGCATTCGCGACATGATTAAAGGAGCGAATTATAGATAAAAAGATAGAAAATATCATGACAAATAGTTAAAGTTCACTAGATTTAGTTCGAAAAAGCGAAATACCACGACCTTTTACGAAGTTGAGTTATTTAACGTTTTGCTAAGTTTTTGCAAGATATATTTCGCTCTTCTGCAATCCAGCGAAAGCGAACTTGAAGATCAGCCAACGAGAAAATACACGCGTCAACCATCCAAACCAGGATGCACCAGAGCCAAGAGTCGTGCAAGCTAACGAGAAGGACGGAACGTGGAGCGAGAGTTTCAGACGCAATCCATTCCCTATAAAAGCCAGAGTCGAAGACGAAGACAGTACGAAATAAATATAGAGCTAAAATGCTGCCGACGGAGAATTTCTGAAGAGATTGGAAAAGAGTTGAGAGATCAATCCATCGTACATTTAAGGAGACTTGCTGTACATGAAGCCAACTCAGTGCTCGGAGCCTTAGTCACTAGCAACTCAGTATTTATATTTGTTTCGCCATTTTTACTGCTTTCTTTACTATTTTTCCTTTATTGCTTTCTTTACTATTTTCGCACCTTTACTGTTTTATTTACTGCTTTTCGCATCTTTAAAATTCTATTGTTTTATTCGAACGTTACATTTATAAAAGACTCATTTATTCAATTCTGTTACTTTTATTATTCGCTTGTTATTTTATTTTCAGAATTAGCAAACATAGAATTCGCTAAGTTAATTTACAACGAAAGTCGTTTGCTGAATGTAAAGGTATAGGGAGAGGGTCGAGAGATTCCGCTATTTAGCTTCGAGAGAAGTAAATATTTTTATACTTTAATCTAGGTATTTTGTAAACGAGAGTTTACAATTCGCATTCGTTTAGAGATAAGGTTTACTAGAATTTCAGTACAAATTCAACGAACTCAAGATTCGAGAGAACTAAGCTAGTTGGGCGTTAGTTGCAGTTGTCTAATTAATCTGTGAAAACTTATTTGCGAACTTATGCTGTTTTCTTACTCTATTCACGCTCGCAAACACCAACTATTTCACCAAACTATTTTATTAAATAACAAACTGACAACTTGTTATTCACACTTTTCGCATTCGCACCAACTTACAAATAAAGCGAACTAAATATAATTCCCCATGGAGATGACTTATTACTTACTTTAAAACTTGCTGCAATCGATAATGTATACTTGCATTTGCAATTCGCTTTAAAATTCTATTTAATTTTCACTAACCGCGAACCACCCTTCTAGCGAACACATATTCTACTGCTGCTTACTTAATAAACCGTTTACCAACTCATGTTCACAAAATAAATCACCATTTGAAATTTTGTATGGAAAATTACCAGATTATTCTAACATGAAAGTCTTTGGCTGCTCTTGCTTTCCTCTCATCCGGCCGTATAATGAACATAAACTACAACCTAGAAGTTTGGAATGTGTCTTTTTAGGTTATCTTAACAACTATAAAGGTTATCTTTGCTATGAACCTCAAAGCATGAAATTTTATGTCTTTAGGCATGTAGTTTTTCATGAGAATTCTTTTCATTTTTCTGCTTTGTCTACTAATAAATCCATTACATATCCGAGTCCTCTACCTACGGTTATAGTACCCGACTTGTGCCCTACTACTACAGATTTGCCACATCATTCTTCAACTCCTATTGTTCAGCATTCTTCTCCAATCAGTGGAGAATATCAAAATCCTCCTATATTACAAATGGAGGGTTTTGTCTTGTGAGACACCACCCAATACTTTTATTTCTAACTTGTCTGAACCTTCACCCATGCAGGAGATACCACATTCCAATTCTTCAACACAACAACCACAAGACAACAGTGCTTTGATTTTATCTCATCCTCATTTGCCTCCTTCAATCAATCTAGTGACCAATTTACATCCTATGCAAACAAGGGGCAAATTCGGCATTTCAAAGAAAAGGGTTTTTGTGGCTCATACTAATCCTATTTCAATTTCTCTTGAACCAACTTCCTTTACCCAAGCATCTAAGGTTACATAATGGAAAGAAGCAATGTCTAGAGAATATCAAGCATTACTTTCCCAAAATACTTGGGAATTAGTTCCTCTACCTTGTAATAAGAATGCTATTGGATGCAAATGGGTGTACAAGTTAAAGATGTATCCAGATGGATCCATTGCTCGATACAAAGCATGCTTGGTAGCAAAAGGATTTCACCAACAAGAAGGCATTGACTATCAAGAAACCTTCAGTCCGGTTATTAATCGGCCAACTATTCGTATTATTTTATCCCTTGCGGTCACCTTTGGTTGGCATTTGAGACAGTTAGACGTGAAAAATGCTTTCCTCCATGGTGAACTTCAGGAAGAGGTATATATGCAACAACCTCAGGGCTTCATGGATTCGAGATACCCTAACCATGTTTGTCGACTACGTAAATCTTTGTATGGCCTCAAGCAAGCACCGAAAGCATGGTTTGAGTGCTTCACTTCTCATTTACTTACACATGGTTTTCAGGCATCTCTTTCTGATCCATCTTTGTTTGTTCGATGTCATAATACTTCTTTTACCTATCTCTTACTCTATGTTGATGATATCATACTTACAAGAAATGATCAATCGTTTATTACTAGTCTCATTAATCAACTTCACTCTGTTTTTTATATGAATGATCTTGGTACTCTTACATATTTTATTGGTTTGAAATTGAAGTATAAAACAGGTGGGATATTGATACGATCCCGAGAGTTGTGAAGGTGTATTCAAGGCACAACAAGAAGTGAAGATATTAAGATTTATTAATTATTATTATTTATGTTATTGTTATTTGAATTAGATTAGGATTTTATCATGTAATAGGATTTATTTTTAAATTAGGTTAATTGTTAGGGAGACTATAAATAGGATAAATTAGGTCAATTCGAGATTATTCAAACAGTTATAGGCTTGTGTCCTGGCTCCTTGAGAGATCCTCTCCAGAGATTATTCTTATTTTTAATATAATTGTGTTTGGTCGTAATATTTTTGTATCAGAGCCATTTCCCGATTCAGGAATGGTAGTCGAAACAAGGATGGAAACTAGGGTTTTAGAGTGCGAAGAGCGAGATAAGGAGATTCTGAAGAAGAAGAAGAAAGGGGAATTAGAGGCGAAATTGACTTCTTTGGACCGAGAAATCGTTCAGATTAACCTTAATTTACAAAAGATGTTAGATCGAATTCCGGAGCGAACGAACCCCGAAGGGGATGGCTTGGGCAAGGGGGTAGAGACCGCACCGAGCGTGGAGGAGATCGAATCTGGTCTGATTGGAGTGAGGAATATGGAGGAGGGCGCGGCGTCGATGGCTAGAGAACCGGGCAAGAATGGCGGCGGCAGCAAGGGATCAGGTGCGGGCGCGGGTAGCGATGAGCACGGGGGGCTGCGAGGGGGAGGTTGGCGCGGCGACAGCGGGCGCGAAGGCGGCTGGCGCGAGAACTCGGGAGCGGGCGGCAACGAGCAGCACGGGGGAGCGTGGACGGTGTGAGGCGCGTGGGAACCTGGGTTTGGGTCGGGTCTGGCCGCGGACGAGCGCGGCTAGGGCTCAGGGGGTGATGTGCGCGTGTGGGGCGCGGGTTTGGGTCCAGGCAGACTGGGGGTTGTTCAGGTCAGGGCGGTCGGGCTAGACCGGAGGGGGGTGACCTAGAGACAGAGTGAGAGAGGTGGACCAAGATTCAAGGACCGAGGAGTTGGGGGGCAGAAGGATCGGAGGGTGCGCCATGGTAATGATAGACCTTCGGCACATGACGGTTGGAACGATCAGGGTTGGGAGACTGGTGGTTGAGGTGGTGACCGAGGGGGATGGAGAGAGTGGGAAGACCGTTATGAACGTGGGGGGTCGAGAGCAGAAGGCCGTAAAGGGCCATCGGGCGACAGAAGGTTGAGATGCCGGTTTTCAAGGGTTTATTGGAAGAGGACCGGGAAGGGTGGTTCTTCCGAGTCGAGCGATACTTTTGGGCAAAACATCTGATAGGGCAGGAACGATTCGACGCCGCAACATTGTGTATGGAAGGAGAGGCTTTATAATGGTTGGAATATGAGGAAGATTGGGCTGCAATTACGTCGTGGGAGGATTTTCGGGAACTTTTTCTTGACCGTTTCCACCCTACCATGCACGACAACAGGTACGTAAGCTTATGAGTTTGCAACAGGCGGGAAGTGTCAAGGAATACCACAGGCAGTTCGAGAAGTACGCTAAAGGGATGAGTGATATCAGTACCAGTGCGTTGGAAGGGAAATGGGAAAGTGGTTTGAAAGAAGAAATTCAGAGTGAGATGAGGAAATTGCGACCAGTAGGGATCTAGGATAAGAAAAGGATGGCTCAGGTGATTGAAGATGATATCTTGTTCTGAACTCAGGGAACGAGAGTAGGTTTTTCGACGGGCCAAAAATCAAGCGGGGGTGCGGAATTTGTCGGCACCAAGGGCACGGGAAGCGGGAACGCTAGGTTGTTGGGAACTTTTCTGAGTATGACAACTACAGTTAGTTCGGCTTCTACCATTCCATTTAAACGACTCTCGGATAGTGAGATACATGCACGTAAGGATAAAAGTTTGTGCTTTAGATGTGATGAGCAATTTGTTCCCGGGCACCGTTGTAAAAAGAGGAGCTACATGCGTTAGAAATTAGGGTAGCACGAGATGGGGCAACTTTTGGAGATACTTATAAGAATGATGGGGAGCTACCGAGCCAAGAGGAGGAGGTGGACGAGCTAGCTGAGGAAACGGAAGAAGTCCTGGACCTAGCGGCATTGCCTCTCAATTCGATGGCGGGACTAAGTTCACCGAAAACCTTGAAGGTCACAGGGATGATTCTTGGTTTGAAGGTTGTGGTTTTGATAGACAGTGGGGCTACACATAATTTCATTTCCGAAGTAATTGTGGCGAAATTGAAACTTCCAGTGGAACAGTTAGGGGACTATGGCATCATGTTGGGTACGGGAGACTCCATGAGGACAACAGGAATTTGTAGAAATGTGGAACTACACGTACCAGAGTTAAAAATTATGAACGATTTCCTTCCGTTGCCCTTGGGCAGTGCAAATGTGGTGCTGAGAGTTGAATGGCTACATACGTTGGGAAAAATTGAGTTCAGTTTTCGATCACTACAGATGAAATTTGTTTTGGGTTCGTGGAATATGGAATTGCAGGGAGACCCTCGGCTAGTCAAGGCACAGGTCTCATTGAAATCCATGATGAAGTCGTTACGTCCGGAAGACCAAGGTCTATTAGTGGAATTGAATATGATTGAGGCTTTAGAGCCTAACGTACCGCAAAAGAATATTCTTCTTGACCTGTCCCAAGTACTTAGTGAATTACATTCCTTAATTGAATCGTACTCTTGTGTTTTTGAACCTTTGGCAGCCCTACCACCACAACGAAATTGTGATCACTCAATTGAGCTTATTGCGGGTAAGGACTCGGTGAATGTATGACCTTACCGTTACCCAAAGTACCAGAAGAACGAGATTGAGAAATTAGTTCGAGAAATGTTGTTGGTAGGGGTGATCCGCCCTAGCACCAGTTCGTTTTCGAGTCTGGTGTTGTTGGTATGAAAGAAATATGGAAGCTGGCAATTCTGTGTCGACTATCGAGCTTTGAATCTAGCCACATTGCCGAATAAGTACCCAATTCCTCTTATAGACGAGTTGTTGGATGAGAAAATAGACTTAAAGGCGGGATATCACCAGATCCGGGTTAAACCATCCGATATACATAAAATAGCTTTTAGAACTCATGAAGGCCACTACGAGTTCATGGTCATGTCGTTCGGGTTGCGTAAAGCACCCGCGACTTTTCAATCTGTGATGAATGAAATATTGCGACTGTGTCTAAGGAAGTATGTGCTGGTTTTCTTTGACTATATACTCATTTATAGTTTGACCCTTCAGGACCATCGGGAGCATTTGGCTCAGGTTTTCAGTATACTCCGGATTCATGCCTTTGTTGTCAATGCCAAGAAGTGTAATTCTAGGTTACAACGCATTGAGTATCTTGGGCACTTTATATCGGTTGAGGGGGTGTCGGTGGACCCGGCTAAGATCGAGGCAATGGTCTGCTAGCCGAGCCCTAGGAACATTAAGGAGCTGCGAGGTTTTCTCGGATTGACGGGGTACTACCGTCGTTTTGTGGCCAACTATGGGTCCATGGCTTTCCCCTTGACCCAACTGCTTAAAAATGGGAAGTTTGAATGGGGTCTAGTGGCGGAAGATTGTTTCCAGCGACTGAAACACGCTATGAGCAGTGTACCAGTGCTACGCCTTCCAGATTTTAACCAGCCATTTGTAGTGTAGACGGACGCGTTGGGTATCGGGGTCGGTGTTGTGCTTATGCAGTAAGGACAACCGTTGGCCTACTACAGCAAAGCGTTACCAGTCACTCATCGAGCGAAACTGGTCTATGAGCGTGAATTAATGGCAATTGTGTTTGTCGTGCAATGTTGGCTGGCCTATCTGTTAGGGCACCATTTTATTGTGCGTATCGACCAGAAAAGTCTTAAGTTCCTTTTGGAACATCGGGTGGTGGATGGTGATTATCAGCGATGGATTTCCAAACTCATGGGTTAGGACTTTAGCATTGAATATAAGAAGGGAATTGAGAATCGGGCAGCGGATGCGCTTTCCCGAATGCCTCCAGTATCTGAATATGGTATGTTGAGTGTGGTAGCCGGAATAAACACGGTCGTGTTTATACAACAGGTTAGGGAAGACGAGAAGTTGTCCAAAATTGCAGAGACGCTAGCAGCTAAAGAAGTGGGTTCGCCTGGGTACTCACTTGTAGGGGGAGTTTTGCTATACAAAGGTCGTCTTTTGTTGTCGCCGATGTCCCCGACGATCCCTTTATTGCTATTGGAATTTCATGGGGGTGCGATCGGGGGACATTTTGGGGTCTTGAAGACCTATCAGAGACTCGCTAAGGAAGTTTATTGGTCAGTGATGAAGGAACGAGTCCGAGCGTTTTTGGCGGAATGTTCCGTGTGTGTTCAAGCTAAACATTTGTCATTGTCCCCTCCTGGGCTACTACAACCACTGCCCATTCTGAAGCGGATTTGGGAGGATATTTCAATGGACTTTGTGGAAGGTCTACCTCGATCAGAAGGATATGACACTATCTTGGTGGTGGTAGATCATTTGTCAAAGTATGCTCATTTTATGCCTCTACGAAATCCTTTTTCTTCCTTATCGGTGTCAAAGGTGTTTATACGAGAGGTGGTTCGGTTGCATGGGATTCCTAAGAGCATTGTGTCAGACCGCGACAAGGTTTTTACTAGTCTGCTATGGGAAGAGTTATTTAAAGCTTCGGGTACGAAGCTTTGCTGCATCACGACCTATCATCCACAGACGGATGGACAGACAGAGGTTGTGAACCGTTGCTTGGAGTCTTACCTTCGATGTTTTGTGATGCATCAACCTATAGCCTGGTATCAGTGGTTAACATGGGCCGAGTCCAGTTTTAACACTTCCTACCATTCGTCCATGGGCCTGACTACATTTGAGATTGTTTATGGTCGTGCTCCTCCGATGATTTTGGGGTATGATCATGGGGCTAGCCCGGTTGCTGCAGTAGATTCCTTGATGATAGACCGAGATCGGGTGTTGGAGACGTTGAAAACTAACCTGTTGCGGGTACAACGTTCGGTGTCAGATCGAGCGAACTCTAAACGTCGCGATGTTGAGTTTGAGGTAAACGACTTGGTCTATATTAAGCTACGTCCCTATCGCCAGTCGTCCCTAGCAAGATTTAAACACCCGAAGTTAGCTCCAAGGTTTATCAGCCCGTATCCTGTATTGGCACGAGTTGGGCTTGTGGCATATCGTTTGGAATTACCGCCAGTAGTGAGGATTCATCCGGTTTTCCATGTTTCAGTTCTGCATAAATCTAGGGGAACCTCAGTGTCGGTTATGTCCACACCTTCCTTGGTGAGGGATGATTTAAGGATTATGGTCGGTCCTAAGACCGTGTTAGGAGTGCGCAAAGATGTGCAAGCAGGAGGCTCTCGTCAAGTGTTGATTCAGTGGGATGGTTCATCACCAGATGATGCTACTTGGGAGTCCGTCGAAGATCTCGCGTTGCAATTTCCAGAATTTCACCTTGAGGACAAGGTGACTCTTTGTGGGGGAAGTATTGATACGATCCCGAGATCTGTGAAGGTGTATTCGAGGCGCAACAAGAAGTGAAGATATTAGGATTTATTAATTATTATTATTTATGTTATTGTTAATTGAATTAGATTTTGATTTTATCATGTAATAGGATTTATTATTAAATTAAGTTAATTGCTAGGGAGACTATAAATAGGATAAGTTAGGTCGATTAGAGATTATTCAAACATTTATAGGCTTGTGTTCGGGCTCCTTGAGAGACCCTCTCCGGAGATTATTCTTATTTTTAATACAATTGTGTTAGATCGTAACAGATATATGTCAATCAAGGAAGATATGTAATTGCTCTTTTGGAGAAGTTTGGGTTACTTGCAAGCAAACCATGCTCTACTCCTATACAAGTTAAAACTGCCACTAGTGGAACAACACTTTGTTGTGCCGAAGATGTTCATTCATTTCGACAGATGGTTGGAGCACTTCAATATGTGAGTTTCACACGACCTGATATCATGTATGTTGTTAGTCAAGCTTCACAACATATGAATCCTCCTACAGACGCTCATTTAGTTGCTCTCAAGAGGATCTTTCGCTACTTGAAAGGCACTGTCAATCTTGGTGTTGTCTTCAAACCTGGTCCACTGCAAATTCATGCCTTCTCTGACTCCGACTGGGCTGGAGATAGTTCTGACCGTAAATCAACAACTAGATTCCTTATTCAGATTGGTATCAATCCTATATCTTGGGGTAGCAAGAAACAAGCGAAATCTCTCGTAGCTCGTCTGAAGCTGAATATAGGGCTCTTGCATCTATGGTAGCTGAAGTCGCTTGGATTAGACAATTGATGCGTGATCTTCATGTCAAGTTGTCTCACTGCCCGATAGTTTACTGTGACAACCAATCAGCTTTATAAATGGCTAAAAATCCCGTCTTTCATGGCCGCACCAAACATGTCGAAGTTGACTTTCATTTTGTTCGGGAAAATGTGGCATCTAGGGACATTCAACTTCAATATTTGTTATCCAAAGATCAGCCTGTTGATCTCTTCACCGAGGCTTTGTCAACTGATCGGCTTCAACTACTCCGAAACAAACTCATGCCTCCTTTACATCCGGGATGTGTTTGAGGGGGGATATTAGCCATAATACTCCATTTGTATATTTAGTTTATTAAAGGGAAATTGTAGTAGATAGTCTACTATGAGAAAGTATTTGCAAATGTAGGCAAATTTTATAATAATTGCAATCTTAATTTTTTGTTTATTATTAATTAAAATATGATTTATCTTATCCCCATTTTGCCCCTATCAATTTGGCGGTGGACGTCAGTTTTTTTTTTTTCACTTACTCTACAGCCAGCTTTGATTGCAATTAATACTCTCTTGTTTTTTTATATTTTTATTTCTTCGACCCATCTTTTTCCAATTTTAAAAAGTAGAAAATTAGTTATTTTAAACTGGGAATAGAAAATAGAATTATTTTTTACATTTTTTACAATTAGCTGACTTACTTTTATTTTGATTAAGACAACTTTTGATATTTTATTCGGAAATTGTATCGGATAGTTCAATTTTACAAAATAATTACAAGCATTACCTTATACCGTATATTTGACTATAATTGCTAAATTTTTTCAAATTTGTCTAGTGTTGTAAATATTTTATCAATTTGATCCCCTGCAAAAACCCCTATTTTATTTTTGATATTTTTCAATCATATTTATTTATTTATTTTAATTAATTAATATTTATTGAAGTACAAATATATCTTTAATATTTTTCTTTTATGTCAATGTCTTACTCATTTTGCCTCTTATTGAATCCACATTGTCGTCAGTCCTACATTGTAAAGTTGTTGCGTATTTATTGGAAAAATAAAATAGAAACCCTAAAACACGAAGGTAAAAAAGCTTTAGACGTGAAGTTTTGTTATCGTAAATGCTAATAAAACTTAAATTGAACAAATATTAATACTGTATTAATGACTAGACATAAAATATTAATACGTATTAATAATAAAATACAAACAATACATTTAGTATTAATAACAATAATTTATAAATGAAAAAATTTACAAAATTAGTCAAATTTAGAAAATAATCATAAATATAGTCATTTTGAAGAGAAAAAGTTAACAACCACAAACATTATTATTTATGATAATATTGTATTAATGTTAGTACTGTATTATTGATAATACGGTATTAATGGTAATACTGTATTAATGATAATATTGTATTAATGAGTATTTAATACATAATAATGTATTAATGAGTATTATTTATAATTGTATTAATAATAATACTGTATTAATGAATATTTATACATATTAATGAGTATTTATAATTGAGTATTAGGACATATTATTGATTATGGATTCAAATATTTTAAAATTTGTAATTATTTTATGAGAATGGCACATTAATATCATTTTTCTTATCAATAATAATATCATATTAAAATGAGTATTAATACATAAATAAATTATTTGAAACAACGTGAATAATCATTTAATATTATTTGAAAAAATAAATATAATTTGTTCTATATAATTGATTCTAAATACATTTATGAAACAATAAATACGATTTGGGGTTGTTTGTTTTTTAAAATTGTTTCTCTTTTAATAAAGTTTAGTTTAGAGTGAGGATATTTATGTAATTTTATTATTAAATTAGTTTTCTACATTTCAGGGTGGACTAGTTTTGCAAAAAAAAGAATTTTTTGAACACACGTGTAAATGTTTTGTTGATTTGGTTTAAGATGGTAAAAAGCTCTTTATTAAATTGTATTTACTCTACAACTGGCATAAGACCGTTGGACCTTATGTGTATTTAAACTCATCTCTTTTTCAGAAATAATATTGAAAAATTACTTTTTCTCTCGAATATCACAAGAGTGACGCGTAAATTGTGTAATTCCTTAACATTGCTTCTGGATTTTCACCTTGGAAATCATAGACGAGGGGAAGGGTTGATAAAAGCTCCAAATTTAGACTGTGATGTGTGCATTGAGAAGGGGAAAGAAGAAATGGGTGATGGTAAGGGTGTAACAAGATATAATATTATGAGTATGATCATTTAATTATCTATGATATTAGCATTTCAAGTCAAAAATAAAATAAAATAAATAAAGATATTAACATTTCTTTTATATAATAATATTGGGGAAAGAGGATTCGAACCTGTAATCTCATAATTACTAAGTCGTATAAGATGACTATAGTGTTATGCTACTTTGGGCAGATATCAACATTTTAGTATAAAGCATTATGTAACAAGATAGCCGGCATGAGTGAAATATGTACATTCACTTAATTTTTTTTTTTTTTAATATTTGTTTTATAGATTTAAGAGCTTTAAACATGCTCATACATAGAAAATAGAAGATACACACAACTCAAAAAATTACAAATTGGGTTAGTCTTGATGGGACAACCAACCTAGAAATTAGATCATTCAACAAAATTCTCTATCCCAATTCAACTCAATTCAACACCTTTATATTTATGGGTCTACATGCAATATAGAAGATTTTAAGTGAGAATGAAATTGTTTTCTCGATGAAGGTAATGTCGCCGATGGAATATAAGGGCTTAAAATCGCAACCTCAACGTCAGAGGACAAATAATTAGTTTGGTTTTTAAAATTTAAGCCTACAATTACTTTATAATGTATTTTTTCTTACTTAAATGCTTACTACGTATCTATATTTTTTAAAACCAAACTAAAATATCCCTTTCTTCAATGAGTTTGGGGGATTAAATTAAGCCATCTACCAAACATCTCCCTAAGAGATGATATGATATGAGTGAAGAAGGTGCGTAAGGGGTGTGATTGAGTTCAAGTCAAATTAAGAGGATTTGGCCATGTAATCCGCCATCATATATATATATATTTAATTTTCGTGACTGTCCAGACCAGCTTGTGCGCACCTCAACTATTATCACGGGACATACCGCTTGACCTTACAACATTTGGATGCCAAAGAAATTCATAGAAAATTAATTCCTAGATGGGTGGCTACCATAAAATTTGAATTCATCACTTTATGTACTTCCAAGGCCCCCTTTGATCAATTGAGCCACCACATGATGATTATCCGCCATCATAATTCCACCACATAGGTCATCAATTGTTCGTAGGTCTTACAAAACAATATTCTCACTATTATATATATTCCATAAGATGAGAGACTGTCTTATAAACCTCTACTCCAAAGTTCCAACTTGTCTGTGTTATTAGGTTCTATTCTAGCTCAGAAGTCATCAGAGTTGCTCTTATTGACTGAAATTGCCAGTCCCTTATTTTGCAAAATCCTCTCTACAATTATTTATAAGAACCCAGTAGTTGACAAAATAGACGTTTAGTACAAATTTCAAAAATAAAATCAACATGTATGAAATAGACCTTCAATTCAAATTTCAAAGATCAAAAGACCATTTTGTTCTCTATCTAATACACGTTATTAATAATCAATTCATGATTGATACAATTTACAAAGCTTAAACTTGGTCACTCTACTTGTTAATTTCATTATTTGATAGTAATTAAGATCAACACCACGATCATAAGTTTAATCCAAAAAACTAATATTTGACTCTCAATTACTTAAGAGCAATAGTGCCCCATGTCAGGTTTGTAGTCCCCTCCCCGTTTGTACTTAAAAAAAAAACTTTTGAAGCCAACATTGAAACCAACAACATTGATTATGATGCGTTTATCGCCCAGCATTTCTATCAACAATTCCAAGAGTAAAGTAAAACAAAAACCAAAATTATAGTTAAACCGACATAAATATATGTTTTTGACCAAAAGATCGTGGATTCAAATTCGGTTGAGCTTTTGTTTTTGTTGGCAACCTAAATGAATATAAATGCATGCACGCAGACTAACTGGGTTCAGTATGGAATCAAATCACAATGCAACAAAGTGAATCCAACATCAAGCAGAAGTAATTTTGTTGGGTACCAAATGTCGTACCTATTAAAAAATGGCGAGCTCCCCGTTTGGTAATACTGAGAATATATGATTATTGAGAAATCAAATAAATATGTTCACAAAACGCTCACATAAACTCGAGATGCAATTATTATTAATAAACAACCACAAATAGAAATGCGAATAATAAAATGTAGGGGGTCTGGTTCACTCCACTATTATTGCTCTATAGAGAGAACAAACCTTCCAAAGGAGGTGAACTAGGCAAGATTGATTGTGAATGAGACATATGGGTGCGCCTCGGAATCTCCTCCGAGACCAGCCATCCCTCCTCCCAACTCATCTTCAGTTTTCCAATATGTACTGCCACAAACAAAATACTAAATCATAAGCAACCACATCCATAAAATCCATTCCATATACACAGAATCCATACATTCTCCCTCATTTCATAAGTATATTTATGACACACTATTAAACAATTGGAGACCTCTAGGGCTATCTTTGCAATTTCATATATTAATGAAATTGTTTTTTATCCAAAAGAAAATCCATAGCACAGGGAGATGGGATATTCGAGATGAGCTTTTTTTTGTGGTGAGTGTAACAATGGTAGGGGTGAAGCTTGAACATTTTGATTTAACATTGAGAAGGGTAATAAGTGCTTGAGTTATGCTCGAAGAGTGATGCATAGAAAAAAACTAATCGGAGGCATATGTTGAATTATGTTAAACCACCAATCAACCCAAAAGTTAAAGTTGATGAGTTGGGGTAAACCCCAAAGCCTGTTCTTTTTAGGCTTAGAGCCTACTTGAGTTTCTAAGTTAACGTATTTCTTTTCTTTTCTTTTGATCTCATTTCTTCTACTTCCAAATGAGACTCTTGCATAGAAATTATTTTATATAAAAAACAATTTCTATTTTACACGAAAATCAAGTTTGAACGGTAAATTTTATGTTTTTTATATCAATGAGTATTCGGGTCAGCTTACGTCTACCTCGATTATTTTCACGTGACAAACTGTCTGATCCTACAACATTTTGTTATCAAGGGAACTCGTAAAAGTTAATCCTAGATAGGTGACCACTATGAATTGAACTCATAACCTCTTAGTTTCTCAAGACTATTTTGACCACCAGGCCAACTATGATAGTTAAAATGTATGCATTGCATTCAATAGACCTTAGACTATTTGTTTCCACTTTCCAGACCTAGTACTAGACCAAATACATTTTGTTGTTAAAATAGCTCAATATCTTAGAAGTATAGAATTATTAAATTATGTCAAGTTCAATCGTTTTTTCACTCCAAAATTTCATCTTTCCTATCCTATATTTCTTTTTAGGTCTTAATTTCTTAAATAAGAAAAATATTTAGTAATCTTTTTAGGTCTTAATTATGTCAAGTTCAGAATATCAGAGTATCCCATAAGTACTGGCACACGTTACCCAATTCATGACTCAATAGAGTGGTGTGGAACTAACAAATGAACAGGAAGAGATACTATCTAGCTTACAGAAAGCACATACAAGGTCTAAATCCAAACGGGAAATTTAGTTCACTATTGTTAAATCGAGCCGTTAGTTTAATAGGGCCTGTCTATTAAAAAAATATTTTACCACTTTCTTTCAAAATTTTAAAGTATAAGAAAAAAATTACTGAAACTTTCTTTTTATAATCACCTTTCCTGAATATTTCTTAAAATTCAAGCTAAATTTTAACATTTTGGAAGACTATGAATTGTTTGAGAGATTGTTATTAGACTGGTTTTGTGTGTTCTTGAAACAAAAATGAGAGTTTACGAACTAGTAAAAGTAGTTTTTTCTTAGTTTCTATTAAATTGATATCATTATCATAGATGACCTGTTTTCTAGGACCAAAACAGTTTTTGTTTATTCAATCAATAACTTAAAACTGGTGTTTTTTAAGGGCATAATAATCCTATTCTTTACAACCCATGGATGGAACTTAAAAGACTTAACTTTGTATCTTTGGAGATGAAAATTCTCTAGCACAGGCTTTGATGAGCCTATGCTAGAGAATATCCCCGTCTGTGTCATATATCATTTAAAAAGGGGCAAGCTATATCAAATTTGTGGGATGATTACAATCAACTCGAAACCTTGATCCTAGGAGGAATCTTACCGAAGCTGAAATTAGTGAATGGACATGTCTTTCCCACAAGCTCTCTTTAATTGTCCATAATAAGGAGATGGATACTTGGACATGGAGCTTAGAAAAAACTGGTACTTTCTCCACCAGTTCTCTGAACAACTCCCTTGCTAGAGTCGAGATTACTCTCTCGGATGCTTAGATTTGCTTCTTTAAAAAGCTTTGGTCTGGTTACCAGCGGAAAAGGTGAAGTTCCTGATGTGGGAACTTAGTCACTCGGCTGTAAACACTCATGAAAATATCCAAAGACGGTTATCTGGAATGGCTATATCTCCAAGCTGCTGCCATATTTGTTACAATGGTGATGATACTCAAGAGCACATTTTTATGATTTGTGGATGGGCCAAAATTTTATGGGACAACATGATGGGCCTTTTTGAATGGTTATTTGCTCGGCCTAGGGACCCTCTTTTCTTAGCAACATTATTGATGGCCACCCCTTCAAAAACACGAAGGAGACTCTTTAAATTAATCTGGTTAATGCTTTTTTTTTTTCTTCTGAATTTTGTGGAGGGAAAGAAATAAAGTTCCTTGCCTATTGATTCTCTTATACAATCCACCAGGCTTCTTTGGAGTCATAGGCTTTCCTTTTTGTAAGTGTAACTATGATTTATCTTTCCCTTTTGCCCATCGGTATCATACGATGTCATGTTTCGATAGGATTTTGTACTTATTCATTTATCAATGAAAAGTTATGTTGTTTCCTATAAAAAAAAAGAATCTCTAGCATATGAAAATGGTTATGGATACCAAAAATCATCTAAACGTCTAAACGATACATTGAGGCAGCATTAGCAAATGGAAAATGGTATCCTAAGACATCATCCGGAAAAGGTGTTTGTAGTAAGTGTCTGCATGACAGTTAAAGTTATTACCTTCCGAGTATATCATAGTTGAATCTTAACTAAGCTATCATAGCGATCAGTCAGCACAATGTGACAGTTGAATTAATTACTTAGAGCAACTTCAGTAAACATTTATTAAATGACAATAGAACACGAAAATATCAAACAATGTACCTATTAGCACTGTCGCACAACCCTTCAAGGATTGACCTAACTTTCTTCTCACTTTTAACAGATGGTGCCAAAACAGATGCCTGCAAATCATTGACAAAACCGGCTCTGTCAAAAGAGGAAAACGCTTAGATCAACCGGGAGAAAATGCAAGATATATACCAAGAAGGACGGTGGTAAACCATATCTCAGGATACTCTCAGAAAAGACACGTACAGCACAAAAGTGCATCCAGGAAATGAAAACCTGCAGATATGTAAGAAACTCAAATAGAGAAAAGGAACAAAAATAGCTTGCAATTTTACAATTACAGGTACATATGGAATAAGGAGAAACCTCAGCATAACTAGCATAGGACCACTGCAATAAAGAACTTCTTAAACTTTCCTGGTCCTGCACCAACTTTTCTAACTCCTGCTTTCTGGTCTCCTGTGCTTCTGAACTATGTTCAAATTCACGAATCTCCAACACATTGAAATAAAAAAAGATTAGGCCTAAAAACTGTTAATACTAACAAATGAGTTTTAAGAGATGATCGAAATGAATTAAATGTTCACCTGAAACCCTTTTTCACGTGCACTTGTTTTGAAATTGTCTGCAACGCGACTAAAGAGTGTTACAGTGTAAAGGGCATACTCATTATCCTCGTATAACTTCTTGGAACACCTGGGAACCTAAAAAAGCTTAGCATAATTATGAGAACATAAAAAGAACAGAACAAGAGACAAGAAGTAGCAGCATTACATTTCATCATTGTGAGGCTACATTTATAACAGTTTTCATCTACTCAAGTAATCTATGTCAGCCAGAGAAAAGATACCAAGTAAATCACCATCCTAGTAAGATGTACAAGAGGGAGATAGAAGTTAAAAACACAAACTTACCACATAGCTAGTCAGTGTTTCATAGCTAGATAGCCATTCTTTCTGCGAGTACTTGGAAACAACCACAAGAAGGGTTGCTAGATGCTCTGAGGTAACTATGTCCTCTGGTTTTACAAGATTGGAAATATCACGGACTGCCAAACTGATGAACCCAAGATAAAATTAGAAATATCAAATAGGCTAAACACAAATGTATCAATTATGCGCATACATACCTTCCACTTTGCTTCCTGTTAATTGCATTAAGTTGACTTCGCACATTATTGTACTCAGCAACACGAATCTAGCAATAGAAAAAACATTCAATGAAAAAATATGTTTGAAAGCCCTGATAAGCATCCAAAAACTAATTTAAATATTAAAAGTAGATAAATAAAAGGTTTCAGTTATTATTGGTTAGTTTAGTACCCAAGGGCAGTAAAGAAGGCTATTTAGTATTTACATTAATAAAGTTTCATGAGGAAACTAACTAATAAGGCATACATTAAGTCACCATTGAGAAGAAGTATCTGCATTGATAATAAACTAGTATACATTAAGCGGCGATAGCAATGCATATAGAAAATGGAAGTGACAACAAGATACAAAGAAGATCATGATTCGCAGCAACCAAGAAGGGAAAAGCACAACATATACTTATTCCAACAAGTACCAAACTAAAATATTAATAATGGTAAGTGATAGCAAAAATGAACGAGAAATCAACTTTTTCTAATTTTTCTTTACGTCGCAATAGGATTTCTGAAACTTTATGGAAGAGAATTTCCACAACTCAACAAGACTTTCAACAAAGCTTAAGACAACCATATCTCAGCCTAGGACCCTAGGCATCAGGTCGAGCGAAGAAACATTACCTTGAGGTCATCCTCAATCTTGGCCACTTGACTGTGAATGCTATCCACAGTTTCTCTCAGAGGCGACATTGTTGGGTACTTGGCTTCATCCCACACAAACCTGTCATTACCAAACAAAATTCAACAAAGCATGCAGACAAGTGACAAGAAAATCTGAACCTAACTCCCCAAAACAAATTTTGGAAACCGGAAAATCAGAACTTCGCTCCACTATATCCAAGGTAACAACGCCCGTCACTAGGTCAGGCACCAGGAAACATCGAAGGAATGGAGACACGGGAGAAGTCTACAAATTAATGTCATAGCTGAGTCTCGAAACCTAGGGAGCACACAACCCAAGCCTTCGACCACCAGGCCACTCCTTGGGACAACCTAATTTCCGAAATTGAAATCAATTCTTTTTTTAAAAAAATGCCATTTTACCTAGTAAGGTATGAATCAACGGGGACCCCATCAACCGTCAGAACATTGCTCTCCACACCTGAAACCTTCTCCAGTTCTTCGATCTGCCTTCTAATCTTCTGGGAAACTCCTTCCACAAAGCTGTTCGACTACACAATAAAATAAATTCGTATATACATCTAATATCATACGAAAAAGATGGATTGCGAAGAATCGGTTGCAGATTTTCAATTAAAAATCCACATCGAAAACAAAAAATCAAATCGCATAGAAAAATCGAAAAGACCTGCAAATGAATTCACACACGCATAGACAACAAATACCTTGAGGAGATCATCGCTGAGGGAAAGGAGCGAATCCAGCGTTCCAACGCGGAGATTAGGAATGTTGAACTGAGCAAAAGAAAAAGCAGAAACAATAAGAAGGTAAAATAAAAGAGAGATTTGAGATTTGAGATTTGAGATTTGTGGGGGAAATCGTACTCTGTAAAGAGGAGTGTCGAAAGAGTGCTTGGAGATTTGTTCTTGGAGACGGTTCCATAGGGAGGAAGCGGAGCCTTGAACGGGAAGAGAGACCATCCAGTATCGGTTCGCCATTGCAGCTTTGTTCCTAAGCTGTTGAGTTGAAGAAGAATCAACAGAAAACGAAAGAGAAGAAGCTGTTGCAGTTGCAGCCGAGATCAAGAGTTTCTCTCTCTCATCTTTTTTATTTATCTCTCTTATTTTATTGAGGAATAAACATATCACGATCTTAAGTTTTTTCAACGGCCAAGATCTGTTTACATCCTGGACGTGTAAGACACCAGATTTATAAGTTTTGGCAAAATAATATTTTTATTCTTCACCCCTAACTATCAATTTTGCACCTTAAATTTTGATTGCAATTTTCATTTTGAACTTCAATGTGTGCTATATAATTTATGTGATGTCAACAAGTTTAGTTTGAAACCAATATCATTTACGAAAAAAAAATATACCTAAGACATTATACCTTTTTTAGTTTTTTATATACATAAGTGTGATTTTGAGGAGAGTGGTTTTTTTAGTACAAATTGGGGAAGAGGGGCCAACAAATCTTACTTAGAGGGCACAACTACTCTCAAATAGACATCAAATAAGATCAAATAATCAACAACAAATTTGAATTAACATCAAATAAGATAACCAACTATGTCACTGACCCTAAGGAAAAGAAGTGATTTTTTATAGAGTTTTTCCATAGTAAAATCATTATGTATTATATAATGATTAATGTTGATTAGTTTGTAAAAAAAAAATATTTTGTTTAATTTTTTTTTTTTGCTATAATTGCAATATCTATAGTATTTTTTCTTCTATATTTGCAATAGTTATAAAAAAAATCTTAATCTTTACTAATTGCTTAAATTTTGCTATAATTGCAATATCTATACATTTTGAAAATTGTTTAAATGGAAATATAATAAAAATAGACTATTTTATTCAAAATTGTTTTATAGGGGACGAACTCTTCCGTTACAAGTTCAATCTAAAAAATCGGTATTTAAATAAGATGAGAGTAGTTGATTTGCAGTCCTCCTCAAACAAAAAACTATTAGCTAAAAATAATACTGGCACGTTTTTGTTTATACATATACATGAATTGAACTTAGATTAAGGGTATCATAATTCTAAGTAAACAAAAATATGTTTCTCATTCTGTTGGCACAAAACCTAAGGTGATATAATAGTATACAAACTGGTAACAGTCCAATGCAAGGAAGAATTTCTTGCACACTTAAGCTGCTGCAGGGTCATTGATCACACCCAAGAAATCATCTTTGATGGTTCCAATACAAAACTGCAATCCAAAGCATATGAGACAGCAATTATTAAAACAATAATAATATACTAAATTCAGACAAGAAGAAGTGAACTTTAAAAGGATAGATTCTATCAAAAGGGTGAACATGGCGTTGTCAAGTTTTGAATATTTTCACCACTACAGAGAATATGAAAATTGATAGATTGTACTAGTAGTGGACACAACTTTTTAACTTTCAATGTAACAAGTCAACAATATCCTCAGAACTAGAATTCCTACCTACCAATTTTTTTTTTTTATTTAACTGAAGGACCTTCAAAGAAGGTGCGCATAGCTCATTGATAATTGACAGGTATCCTCAAGTAAAAAGTTGGAGGATTAAATATCTCTCACCTCACCTCCAAAATATTGTTTATCTCAAAAGGGAGTGTCAAATACATTTTTAAGAAAGAGGAAGACTAAAATTGTGAGAAAACAAGTATAATTTTCAAAAACTTGTCTAAAATAGATTAACAATTGCGCCTCCTAAAAAACGAGCTCTAAGTGATGGCAGAAGTTTTGAATCATATAAAAAAACTGGGACATCCCGAGCCCTTGCATCCTTCAAGGGTTCATCCGAAAGTAATAAAAAGTATTATATTAATCCCAGTAAGAATATAAAAACTCAAATTTTGGGGAAACAAAAAAACAAAAAAGAACCGAACAAAATAATTTAAAACCATGGTGGCACTAGCGATTGAACTACGAATGGAGATATCTACAAACAATACTAATTAAGGAAAAAGGCATACGATTTCAGTTGCATCAACTCGAGTCCCAATTATCTTTAATCGAACTTCACTGTCCTTCTGAATCTTAACCTACAAGAGAAGAGGAAGTGTTTTAGTAAATTTAACACAACAAGAGAGCACTAACAGTCGATGACATTTGAAGGCATATAAAATAGAAATATACTGATCCATCTGAAGTGGTATAGTTAGGCACATCTCCAGACTGGAACTCCATATCATCGGGAATCAACTGAAACATAAGTTTTAGAAAAGCTCATTAGAAACTAAGCACATCAACAGGGGTATATTATAGTAACATAAAATTCAAAATGTTAATTAAAGTAGGAAGTATAAATGAAAGTCTTGTTTCTTATCATAAATAAATAAAGTAGGAGCTATTTGGTATGCCGAAACTGATCATGGAGCCAAGTTCATTATGAATAAGATGTTTGCGTTTAAAGTCAGGACAGATTATGATTAAACAACATGAAAAAGTTTGATTGGCCTTTGAGCATCACGGCCATGTTGTTCCACCACACACACACACACACAAATTTGCTGGGTTCTGAGGGGTTTATGCGTCGATCCTTTCCTTCTTTGGTTGTTTGGTTAACACTCTCCTTTGGAAACTTATGCTTTGCTTTTTTATGGAAGATGAAAAATCTGAAGAAAGTTAGGTTTTCAAGATTAACACTTAAGACAGTGTTTTGTGGAAGGTCCCTCCTTAATGGGGCCTACGAGTTGCATTTTGTGTAGAAAGGCGATCGAAGATCTTATCATCTTCTTTGACACTGTGATAGTGTGGAACCAGTTCTTTGAGTAATTCGGCTTTGTTTTGGCTAGCCTAAGAACCAGTTCGACCTCTCCACGAATAAACAAGCCCACATCATGAATCTTTGGGACACCTCCAACAATGCTTGGAACCTAAAAGAGAATGAAATCAGCAAATGGGCATAACTGTCTTAACACTTTGGAGGCTATCTCCCTCTCGAATAGACCAGATACGGGGAAATGGACTGTTGGTCAAAAAGACTTCTTCTCCACAAAATATCTCCTTCGGCTATTGTCATCAACATCTCCCTTACCTGAATACTATCTGGATATATGAAAAGGAAAATAGCCAACAAGATCAGATTTTTCGTGTGAGACCTTAGCCATGGTGTTCTTAATACTCATGAGAATCTCCAGAAGAAATTGCCTGGAATCGCCTTTAGCTGCTGTCCATTATGTCATTATGATTCAGAGTCCCAAATTTGCCTTTTCAGCACTTGTATTATTGCATATAGGATCTAGGGTTGTACTTGCTCAACATATTCTGCTGGCAACTGATTAGATCTGGGAATATCCAAGATCTCCTTCTTACTACCTCCATGGTCAACCATTTTTCAATGAAATTGATTTTTGTGGCTTTTCTTTCTAAGCACCTTCTGGTGGAAGATCTGGACTATGCAGGATGATATTATCTTTACAGAGGAACAGTTGGAAGCTGGTAATCTTATGGAATTCATCTCTTTTTTAGCTTTGTCTTGGCCTCATAATGTTCAACCTTTTAAGGATTATAGTTTAACTACTTTACTATCTCATTGGCATAGCTTTGTGTAATTTTGATTGACCTTTTGTACTTTTCATTCATCAATGAAAGTCTTTTGATTGACATTTTGTAATTTTGCCTTTTCGGCGAGAAATATTTTTGTGACAAGATGCGGTGTGTGCCATCTTGAAGGGTCTTTGGTGGGTGAGAAACAATAGATTTTTTTTAGAGGAGCAGAAAGATCTGTGGGTGATGTGTGGGCATTTATGTTTCTCTTTGGCCTCTATTCCTAAGCCTTTCCGTAATTATTCTATATGTGTTATTTGATTTGATTGAAGGCCATTTTATAGGAGGGCCTCCCTTTTCTTTGTTGGATTTTATTTTTGTACACCCTCTTTTTTTGTATATTCTTTCATTCTTTACTCAATGGAAGCTTGCTTTGAAGTATAAAAAAAAATATTTTTGATAAGCTGGATTTCAAAGATTTCTTCAAATTATTAAAATAAAAGGTTCAATTCCCACAAGCAAGATATTTGGTGGTTTAAAACATCAAAGACGAAAAAGAAGATAATTGGAATAGCTCATATATATACTCACATGATTTGAAACAAAAATCTGAACAGGTCCAGCTTCAGCAAAGAAACCCATCTACAATAGTTTCAGTTGCAGTCATGTTCATAAAGTTCATTAATTACTCGCTAGATAGGAAAAAAGTGTGGCATATACCAACCTTGTTTACCATAGTAACAACTGCTTCTAAAATTTCTCCCTTGAATGGCCGGAACACAACACATTGGTATTTAACAGGAAAAGAGACAAAACCTGTCCCATCACGAATCAATCCTTTCCCAATATTCTCGATTCCTGTAATCGCCACTACAAAACCATGTCGGCCGCTGTGTCAAAGCACATAAGTCTTTTAGTAACAAAATCCCGCTGTATCAAATTTTCAATGAAATATCGTCCATCGAACTGTTTTATTTTTCATGAGAAACCAAACTTCCGTTGAAAATAAATTAAAGAATACACCAACCCTAAAGAAGAGGGGCAAACTAACATAATTAGGGGTCTGATCAAACTGTTTTTTTTATCACGGTTCATGATCTGATATGCATATGTACCAAAAGGATCAGACTACTCTCTAAATAGAGTTTATGATACCATGCGGTGCAGGACAAAGGCAAGGGAAAAAACTTCAAACCACCATCATTTTTGCTCCATTAAGAGTCAAGACACTAAGAGATTATGATTTTAATTTTATTTATATATATATATATATATATATTTGTGAGTGTCAGGTTAGTTTACGCGCACCTCGACTATTCTCACGGTCACGAGACAACCCGCCTAACCCTGCAACATTGAGATTTTAATAATTTTGAGCCTTTGTGCATGATGTGTTTTTATAAGAAAAAAAAAAACATCTCTATTGATAAGCAAGTGATCCATGGCTCTTCTTCATCTATTTGCTTCTTTTTTTTTTTCATTTTCATCACTTGCTTTTAGATGGCTTTCAGGTATTAACAATCCTTTTAGACATTAGGAAATATAAGGAAAAGTTGGGAAATCCTGACCTTCATGAGAAAATCTGGTATCGGCGGGTGATTTTAGTGTATCCAAGTTTCCCTATCAGAAAAATCTAATGCTATCTAATGCTGGCAGAATTAGTGTTTTAAAAGGCACGCCTAGGCTCAAGTCTCACCTCTAGCACCTTGCTTGTCCCCGGCGAGGCGCGTGTAATAAGGCGCGCACCTTATTGCACTTTACGTGAAGCCCCAGGCGCCAAAAGGCGCGCGCCTCATCAGATTTTTTTATTTCCTTTGCCCTTTATGTGTTTTAGATCCCCATATTAGACCATTCGAAGAGCGTGAAGGTTGATAGTTGAATATTATGTATGTTTTATGTATTATTCTTGGTTAAAACTTCATTTATGTCCATGAAAAGTGTTTTTATTGTGTATACACACATATACATAAATTTTTTGTGTTTTTTTTATATAGAGCGCCTTAAGTAAAAAAGTCATTGTCTTTTGGTGCGCCTTGCGCCTCAGGCTCCAGAGGGCAATTGCGAATTACCAAGTCCATAAGGCTTTTTGGCAAAAACTTAAAATTGTTATAGCCTCCTCAATCCTCCTCATTCATTCAACATAATCTAACTAGTACAATCAAAGACCGGGTGCAATTCTCAACCTCAACCATCTGGATAGATTCCTTATTTCCAAAAATTGAATTGACCTGTTCCTAAGGAATCGACAACCATTGTGCCCTAGACTTAAGTTTGATCCTTAAACCATGGCCCTTTTCACCATAAATGTTAATCTGGATCTGTGTCTTTTTTTAAGTTGGGGACTATGTGGCGTTAACACCACAATTTCAAATACTATATTTGATAAACATGATTGAATTCATGGAAAGATGAGAGGTGTTTAAATTCCTTAATGAAAGATGGAGGCTATTCAAGGTTGGGTTTGGAATGTGGATTTCTTGGGATACTTAAGTTCGTTTTATCTCAGGCATGGGATACCACCTAGGACCTCAAAATTCTTTTTTGTTTGAAACAAGGATAATCACGCCTGTCACTAGGCTAGGCACCGGGAGACATCAACGTAATGGAGACACGGGAGGTGTCTACAAATTAATGTCATAGGTGAGTCTCGAACTTGGGACCTTTAGGGAGCAGTCTTTCATAGCCCAAGTCTTCAACAAACTGTGCCACCCCTTGGAGACCTAGGACCTCAAAATTCAATAACAAACCTAGCTCTTCATTTTATCTTAAGACGTTTTTTCTCTAAAAAGCTGACAAAAAGAAAAGAACATCAAACAGTAATGTTTGATCATCAAACAAAAAGGGGTAAAAGTTAACTAACCTACAAGTTCCCTCAACATCTTTCATGAGTTTCGTTACCAAATTCTCACGGAGGTTTCGACCAAAGTGCCGTGGATGTAGCTGCATATTCCTCTCCAAAACTATATGGAAGAACATAGTGGCTCCCTCTACCTGAAGAAAAAACAATTAGAGAATTGAGCTCATTGATCAAAGCAACTTCAGAAAAGTTCAATTGAGAAAAAGAAATTTTTCGTAGATAGCAAGTTTAGCATCCTATTTTAATTTTTTTTTAAATTATCTCATACCTAACAAAATATTTTCTTTCAATCAATTTCACTTCATTGTTTTCAATGAGTTTAACTTGACGATTTCAATTCATTGAAGTCATCATTTTTGTAGATTTGGTTTTTTTTGAAACAAGGGTAGCCGCACCCGTCCCTAGGCTAGAAACCGGAGACATCGAAGGGATGGAGACATGGGAGGTGTCTACAAATTAATGTCACAATGAGTCTCAAACCTGGGACCTTGAGGGAAGCACACCTTCAAAGCCCAAGTCTTCAACCATCAATGCCACCCCTTTGGGACATTTTTGTAGATATGATCAAAGTCATAGGTTTAACTTGATTGAATTTTTGTTATATTTGATTTTTTTCTAAAATTTAGACATCCATAGAGCTTTTTCCTTCTTTTCTTTTAATATCTTTGACTATCCGGGTTAGCTTGCGCTGAACATACCGACTCACCCTACAAAGTAGGTTTTGAACACTAGGTCGCCCCATGATAGTTACTAAGAGTTAGAAACACACTCAAGAAGAACAAGGAGAAGAGAAAGGAAAACCCAGAACAGTGAATCAATAATCTTCGAAGGAGAAGTTAAAGAAACTACCAAGCCTGGTGTCGTGTATAACAACAGATAAAGGGAAGTGCAGAGTGGTGGAGAGCTTCATCGATTCAATTTGGGATCAAGCAAAAAAATCAATGTAGAATAATCAGAGGAAAAAAGAAACCCAAACAATGTTTTTATTTCGGAAATTGATACTTTGAAAAAGAAGAAGAAAAAAAATTCAAAAGAACTCCACCGTTGTTTCTTAGCCCTAATTTGTGTTCTTCAAGTGAGAGAAAAAGGAGAAAAAAAGATGAAAATTAGGAGATACCAGTAAGAAGAAAGGGTGGAATATCAGTTCAAGCAGCTACGATAGTCGCCGGAAAGAACTTGACGGCGGTGGTGGCGTAAACGGAGCGGACACTGAGCTGCTAAAAAGGAGGAAAAAGGCTGGGTGAAGAAGAAGAAGATAGCTCAGTTCTTAATTTTAGTTCTTAAAATAACAGAACTATTGGTGGGATAAAGAAAATATTTAGCTAATTTTACATTTTAATAGGTTGATTAGTGCTTATAATTATTTTATTTTAAAAATAAAGTACATTAGAATAGAAAATCGACAACTTTGTATATATTTTTAAATAAAATAAATATGATGACTTTTTTATATTTTAAAAATTAAATTAAAAATAAGCTTAACTATATGCCCTTATCAATCTATAAAATGTTTGGAATGAAGAAGCACGACCCACGACTGTAACACGCCGATAGAATAATCACGAGCCTTGTGGAAAAGATAGAAGATATATTGGTGTAAGTGGACAAGTTCACTTTTTCAGCCGATTTCATTATTCTCGGTTATGATGTAGATAAGAATGTATCAATTATCTAGGGAGACCAATTTTGAAAACGGGTTGCACACTAGTCGATCGGTACAAGTTCATTTTTCAGCAGATTTCATTATTCTCGGTTATGATGTGGTTAAGGATGTCTCAATTATCCAAAGAGAGCAATTCTGAAAATAGGTCGCACACTAGTCGATGTGTACGAAGGAACTATCACGTAAGAATGAATGACCAACAGATTCAGTTCAACATCTTCGACTTAATGAAGCATGCGATATAGAGGAAAATAGGAATGTGAGCAATATCGAAGCGTTATTTGAAGACGCAATGGAAGATGTGCATAAAAGCGGGATACTAAGTTGTATCAATGAGGGATAGGAAATAGAGGTTACTACGCGAGAAGAAACAGAGGAACTATATCAATTTGATACGTTAAATAACATTGGGTGGGTTACCCCACCAATGTGCCCCTCAATAGAAGTGTCCCTGACACTTGAATTAAAGCCACTTTAGGAACACCTGAAGTACGTTTATCTCGGAGTTGAGGAAACTTTACCAATCGTCTTTCCATCGCAGTTAACCCCAACCCACGAGCAAATTTTCTTAGAGCTCGTAAGCAACATACTAAGGCGATTGGGTGGTCACTGGCAAATATCGAAGGCATCGGTCCTACAGTATGTATGCATAAGATCAATTCGGATACTAAGAGATCAGTAGAACACCAAAAAAAGACTTAACCCAGCCATGAAAGAAGTTGTTAAGAAGGAGGTTATCAATTGGCTTGATGTTGGAGTCAGTCTAGTACAATGTGTACCAAAGAAGGGAGGTACCACCGTCATTCCCAATGAAAAAAACAAGTTGATTCCCACGAGGACCATAACCGGGTGGCGGGTATGCATGGATTATAGAAAGCTTAATAAGACAACCAAAAAGTACCATTTTCCCTTCCATTATATCGACCAAATGTTAGACCGGATTCCTAGAAAGGATTACTACTGTTTTTTGGATAGATACTCGGGATATAACAAGATCACTATTGATCCAAAAGATCAGGAGAAAACCACTTTCACATGTCCGTACGGAATATTCGCATTCCGACGAATGCCTTTTGGTCTATGCAATGCCCCTACAACATTTCAAGGTGTATTGATATGAATCGAACCACCGACAGATTATTCACATGAAGGAGCAATTACAAGAAGCAAGAAAAGAAGAATCCAAGAAGCTTATCAAGATTACAATGCATAATTTTAAATGAAGAATTGATATGGATCAGAACGTCACCCAACATTTAATGTTTTTTAATGTTTTAGGTTATATTTAGCAAAAAAGGTCATTTTTGGTAATAATTTCCTTTTTTTAGGTTTAATCATTTATGGTAATAGTTTTTTTTTTTTTTTAGGATTAATCATTTATGGTAATAGTTTCCTTTTCTTAGGTTTAATCATTTATGGTAATTATGTTAGTTACTTTTTTAGGTTTAATTCTCTTAGGCTATAAATAGCCATGAACTGAGTTGTAAAACTCAGACTTTATGAATTAAAACTTGTGTTTTCTTGAACCCCTTTTGGTGTTTAATTTCTTTCAAATATTGCTTTAGGTTTGATGTTAAATCAATTCATTGGATTAGTCTTGATCAAGCAAATTCTGGAGTGAGTTGTCTTAAGATCTAAGAGTGACAATCATATATTCAAAGTTTGATCTAAGTTGCCTAAATTGTAAGGTTTTACAATGATCCTAGAAGGACCTCTAACTTTGTAATAATCAAGCAACATTCGACACTTATCATTTGGTATCCGAGCCTAAGGTCGACGTTCTTTGCCTGACTCTTCAAGTTAACTATCTTTAGTTTCTTTCAATTTGCTCATCATATTTTGACTCTGAAAAAAAAAAGTTACTTCTTGTCAAATTTGAAACTGTTGTATTAGTCCTTGTGTTTCCTGTGGTTTCGCATTGCTAACGACCGAATTTGATAAATTGTCATTCTGAAACAATTTAAATCCTTGTGTTATCTTCAAACATCAAGAAGAGCGTTCATTGAAATTTGTAGTTTACGACGTTCGTTGTCTGGTTTCTTTTTCGGTCTGCAATTTACCCGAAATTGTGGAAAGATTTATCTTTTCCATAAATATCTAGATTTGATTTGATTTTATCTTATTTTATCATTGTGGCCTACTCTAGATATTATTTGGTTTTATCTTTGATTTTATCCTTATTTGCAATACTCTAGTTTAGTTTGTGAAAGTCTATTGTTGAATTGATTTTTATCAAGTTTAAAACAAAATTGCACCAAATTTTTCGACCAACCCTTATATTTTTGACCTAGTACCAAAAACCTACCTTTGAGTGTTAAACACGAGTTTCTCGAGTGAAATCTTAGTGAGAAGTGTTGAGAGGTCCATTTTGATATTTGCAACATGTCTCATAATGAGGAAAAAACACCACAGGTTCCGGATGTTAATGTTATTCTTCAAGCCCTTCAAGGTATGATGAAAATGATGAGGGGAGAAAGAGAGGAAAGAAGAGTACACATGCAAAGAGGAGAACGAGCATTGCAAGATGATGAAGGTATGTTAGACTTGGTTGGATAAGAGAGACTAGGTGGAGGAAGAGGTAATGCAAGGGGAGGACGAAATAATCATGCAAACATCATGCAACCTAGAAGGATGGAAAGAATGTATGAAGATAGAGATGCTGGAGTTAAACTTAAAATTCCACCATTTTGTGGAACGGTGGACTCCGAGGTATACTTGCAATGGAAAGAAAAATTGAACATTTGTTTGATTGTAATGCATATAGTGAGAACAAAAAGATGAAGCTTGCCATTACCGAATTTACAAATCATATCGGTGAATGGTATCAACATCTCAAATCCGAAAGAAGAAGAAAAGAGGAGGATCTAATAGAGACATGGGAAGAACTTAAAGAAGCTATGAGAAAGAGGTATGTTCCCAAACAATATGAAGAGATTTGAAAACTAAATTGCAAGTTTTGAGGCAGGGAACAAAAAGTGTGGCTGAATATTATCAAGAGATGGAGTCTTTGATGGAAAGAACAAAAATTCGAGAAGACGAGGATGACACCATGTCTAGATTCCTTGGAGGTTTAAATAGAGAAATTGCTCATCTGGTTGATAGGAATCCACCACCTTACCTTGAAGATATGTAACGATCCGACTTTCTAAAATACTCTAATGGGGTGTTACGGGCGCATGCATTTTAAAATATTCGAAATAAGTTAAATGAATACATGTGATTTCCAACAAAATCTCATAAAATCATGAAACACCACTAAAGGTTCGAAAACATATAAAACATGATCCGGGATCCCGATAGTTCAAAACAAATACAGTTTAAGAGAGTTTAAAACATAAAGTTTGACACTAATTAAAATAATACGGAAGGGAAAATGTCGACACTCTGTCCATGATCGATGCAGCTCCCAGCCTAACCACCTCGGAATGGGTCCATACCTGAAATGTAAGGGGTGAGTATATCGAAATATACCCAGTAAGGAGGCTCACTATGGGGTTAAGCATGCAAACAGAAACAAGTTAGAAAATACAACAAATGAAGCTAAGTGCCTCGCACATGCGTGCTCGACCCATGGGCCGGTCACGAGCAGACAATGTCAAATGACGGCATGCAAGCCGTGCAAGAGTATAGCATCATCTGACCCCCGTCAGGAAAGGACCACGAGTGAGGAGAACCCGTTGTTTCCCTAAACTTCGGGTCGGGACACGTCTCAAACCGTGTCCACAGAGACATACACAAATGTCTCGGGGTAGCCTGACCTCTGCCCGGGACCCGCTGAGCTGTATTGCAGAGACATACACGAAGGTCTCGGGTAGCCTGACCTCTGCCAGGGACCCGCAACGCTTCCGCTACGCCACTCCAATAGCGTAGCAAAAGCGGCACTCAAACACCAAAAGTCACCCGACCCTGTCGGGGAAGGCCACGAGTAAGGGAACACTGAGGTTCGCTGAGTCTCGGGCTAGGACACGTCCCATAACGTGTCCAAAGAGACATACACAAATGTCTCGGGGTAGCCTGGCCTCTGCCAAGGACCCGCAGCGAGTGAGGGGAACACTTAGCATCCCTCGAGGTGTGTTTGGGACACCACTTTGGTTATGGTAGACGGAGGCATCATAATAACTGTGGGTCAAGGTGAACGGTGTAAGGAAGGTTGATTATTGAAGCAATACAAAAGGGCATGCCGGTATAGATAACCACTGATTATGATAAACGGTGAGGGGACATGGGTTCAGTTATTACAACCAACTCGATGTCTATATAACGGGGCCCAAACACAGCCTAAATCTCGGGCAAAACATCGACATTCTAGTCGTGTCATTAAGGGCATACACAATGCCGATTAATCATCTGACCCTGTCAGTAAACCTCAGGCTCGGGGCACACATAGACATCCCTAACATGTGGGACCGACTGCCTGCAGTCAACATTAGGGGTGAACATGGGTTGGGTTGGGTTGGGTTGAGGTGATTTTCAACCCAACCCAAAAATTTGGGTTGGTGAATTCTCCAACCCAACCCAACCCAATTAAAGACATAACTCAACCTAACCGAACCTTTTATTTTCGTGTTGGGTTGGGTTGGGTTATCGGGTTCATAATTTGCAACTAAGTTAAAATTTAAAAAGCTCACCATGATAAGCAATGTACTCAATAAACAATTTCTAACG
>JBBMEF010000028.1:4351127-4389311 GCA_037832685.1 Sicyos baderoa | reverse complement strand
GTGGGGGTTTCTCTATTTAAGAAACCCTCCTCTAAATGAATAATATACAGAAATTATTCCTCTTAATTATTTTCACAAAGGCCAAGGTAAGTAGAAGGCCAAGATCCCTGTTTACAACCATATCTTTTTCGTTACCATATCTTTTTCGTCAAGCTCTCTTTCGATCTAAGTCAATGCCTTTCATACAGCAGTTAGAAAGAAAGTTAGCTTTTGTTCCACCCTGTGATATTATGTCATAACTTAACTGAAGATGATTGCACCTACAAGTTCAATCATTTAATGTGGAAATTTTAGGCCCCGTTTGATAACCATTTGATTTTTTGTTTTTGAAATTTAAGCCTATAACACTTATCTTACCGTATGTTCTCTTATTTGGATGTCTACCTCTCACCCATATTTATAGAAGCCAAATCAAAATTTAAAAGAAAAAAAAATAGCTAAGGGTTCTGCTCTCTCTAAGTAGTAGTGACCTTTAAGTTAGATCAGAAAGAAAAAAACTTGGAGTTTTCGTGTCTCGGTAGGAAAGACGATTCTTCGTAAACATACAGCTCCTTTACCTCTGCTCTCTCTCTCCCCAAACCCCTTGGAGCTAGCTACTTTGAGATAACTAGTATTTCTTTGAACCATTATGGAGTGACCTAGTGTCAAGATAGTCTCGGGGAGGTAAGAGGTGATGAGTTCAATCCATTGTGGCCACCTACATAAGAATTAATTTCCTATGGGTTTCTACATCCAAATGTTGTAGGGGACGGTATGTCCCTTGACATTAGTTGAGGTGCGCGCAAACTGGCCAGACGGATAAAAAAAAGAAGAGTATTTCTCTTAGCGAGCGCCTTAACTAGAGAAGTCAAAAAGTTTACAGTATTTGTTGATTAGATGGCATGCTCACAACTTGTTTCTCACACTTTCGGTTGAGCATTCTCAAGTTAGGATGTCAAGTTGTTTTGAATGTGGCTAAAATTTACCGGGTTGAATAAATCTTTGGGAGTAGTTTTGAATTGATGGTATAGATATAGTTGAACTGAACCTGATCTGAATTTGAGATTAATGGCTTCTGTTGAATTTTTCTGTAGTAATACTCAAATACTGTCTTGAGTTGCACATTTTTTATTTTAATATGTAATTTCACAATTTGAACCAAATTGTTCCTTGTTTGATTTATTCCCGTAAAATAGAATGGCTACCTTTTTCTTAATTTTGTTTTGGCTTGTTTGTGTGGATGCTAACTGAAATTATTATGCAATCCCCCTTTCAAAAGAAAATCAAAGATCTGTTGGATAAACTGGTTAAACCTTCTTTGGGGATGTCGTCGGACTGTTTTCATGTTGGTCTTCTCATTTTATCCAAGTCTCCAACCACTTTTTATTAGCATTTCTGATTGAGATTGTTTTCGATAATCTCTTCGGCCTCGAGAGAGGATTGCATAAGTTGGTATGTCAACTTATTATCCTATATTGTTTTGTTTGACATTCTCTCAACTCTTTAATTGAACCTTTTGATCGTCCACTTACCATGCATTACTTGGGTGACTTGGGTCGAATAGATCGGATACCGTTTTGTAATTACAGTCTCATAGCACGGTTTTCTCCGACATAGCTTCTTAATATAAAGTGAATGTCCTTTTGTAACTTTTTCATACATCAATGACAGATTTTTGTTTCTGATATTGTTTTGTCTGAAGGTCACATTAGAAGCTGAAGTTACAAATAAAGGAGCCCTTGCTCTTTATGGCCGTCTTGGATTTATAAGGGCAAAACGACTCTTTCATTATTACTTGAATGGAGTTGATGCATTTCGTCTAAAACTATTATTTCCACACATGGAACCACACCCACCCTTGCCTTTGATGACGAACAGAGAGGGTAGTCATCGGGATGGCGACAGTTCATAGCACGAAGGGTACGATATCCGTCTAGACTTGAAAGTTGAAACTATAAGCAATCCATGTGAACACTACTCACCCTGTTTTTGTTCTATAGTTTGTCCACCATGTGATGTTGAGTGGTTGAAAATTTAAGTGTAACCTCTGCTATCTCTTTGATGTTCTCCTTCTTAGTTGTTAGAAGTTAACAGAGCTTTAGAAAGTTGTTTATGCTTTAAATTTAGCCATCTGAGTGCCCATTTTATGTTGTAAACTTGTAGTGGAATCAGAAACAGTTTTTATTATTATTATTATTTTATTTATTTATTTATTTATTTTTTTTTTTTTTGTAAGATGGGGATCAGGAGGCTCTTTTTATTATGTTGATTATGATATTCTTTTGGTTAAGATACAAGTTTAGTAGTGAACTTTCAAATTTGTGTCTAAAGCTATCGTGGGAGTAAGTTCAATTTATAGTAGCTACATTGTCTATAAATTAATTTAGCGATAGGACTCGGATAGTAATGGATATTAAAAAAATTGTATCTAAAATGTCTATGAATGAACATTAAGAAGTGTCTAATAAGAAGTTGATATAGGACTGAATTTTATATATGATAAAATTCTAAACCTTTTTTCTTTTTCTTTTTGTCTTTTCGTTTCGTGTATTTTAAAAGACGTTGAATATGTTCGACACAAGATTGAGAAGTTAAGCAAAAGCTTAAATATGTACTAAACAGTTGGCTAAAAAATCTATCCATAATAGTCTGTTCAAGTTTCATATTGTTTTTTTTATTCCCATATCTTCATATATATTTTTTAGTTAAACAATTGAAGATAAGTTATTTGAATTTATGACTTCTAAATTACGGATAACTCATGTCCGTTTGCTTAAATAGACATACATGGACATAATAATTTCATTGTTTGATTGTAAACCAGTTCAACACCAGCGGTACGAGTTCGGTCTCTGGAATCAGTATTTATAATTCCTCTCTCCGAACTTCTAAAAAAAATTGACATACGTCAATTTGATTTTATTGATCTATATGTTCATACGGTATCAATTTAAACCGAAATTCCTCTAGGTATATCAATTTATGCCTAACATTCATAGTGGAACTTGGGCATATAAATTGATACACATAAATGGTTCATGCATGTATAAACTTATAGTTTTATCAATTATTTTATAAATTAATCAATTCAGGTCATTTACTTTAAATGCATGAATACTTTCGTATAAAGAGTCTGATATTTTAAGAATTAACATTTCTCAAATGAAATATATTGAAGGGTGTAAATGGATTCATTTATAATTTTCCTACATAAATCCACAAAATTTATAAGTACAAAGGGATACTCTTGATGTTAAGTTGTTTTTTTGTTCGACAACAACCAGATGTGAGAGGATTCGAACCCATCATCTTTAAATTATAGACGATTGTTTTATGAGTTAAGGTATACTCTCGTGGATTATTTTTCAAACTTATATTCTATACAAGAAAGAATTATAATGAACTAAAACATAAGTTTCACTTTTTTAATCCAACAATATTTAGAATTAATATAACCATTATGGGATAGTCTAATTGGTTATAGAGGACCTTGGGTGCATAAGGTGATGAGTTCAAATCTCATGGTGGCTACCTACGTAGGAATTAATTTTAAATTAATACCTACTAGTTTCCTTGGCATCCAAATGTTGTAGGATTAGGCAGTATGCTCCGTGACATTAGTCGAGGAGGAGCGCTTGTGCACGCAAGCTGGCCCAGACAATCACGAACATTAAAAAAAATGGATACATAATGTGATACATAATGTCATCTAATATTTTTAGCGAAATAGAAAATGGACAAGTACTCTCATGTACTTTGATACCATAGACTCAATTATATAGGAGCGAATCTTCGATTTCTCAATATTAAAAAAATAAAAAAACTTTTTAAACAAACCACAAAATTTAGGTTTTTAAGATAGATATATTTAGCATAAGCCCAGCTACAAATCAAGCCCAGCGCCCAGCACTATCTCTGCACTCAAAACTTGCTGTGTGTTCTAACTTCTAAGCCTATCTTCATCTTCTTCATCTTCCCTGAATCATTCTCTGTTTATCATATCCCAGCAAACTGAAAAACGAATCATCAATGGACAGGCTCAATTTAGCCCTAACATCTCCTCCCAAGTTCGCGCTGCTCGGATTCCCTTCTTCTTCTTCTTCTTCGTCTTCTTCCATCTCCACTCCCACCAAAACCAATCAATTATGCGGCAACAGGCGCCTGGCAAGCTCCCGGATCAAGTTTCCTCCCCGAATTTGTGCTTCCGCCCTCAATCGTCAACCCAACCACCGCCGTATCTTCGGTAATTCTCAAATTCATTGCTCGTATTGTGTTTGCAATCGCAATCTTTGGTTTATTTGATTGCTCTCTCTCTCGCTCTCTCTTGTTTGTTATCGCGTAATGCAGTGGCTGAACGGTTTGCGAGCGTTTCTTCTTCCACTACCACCAATGAATCATCATCATCATCTTCTGTTGGCGTTCCACCACTTTCAGTTCCTCCCCCTTCCTCATCTCTGTAAATCTTCGCTCCTTTCTCTTTCAATTATAGGTTTATCGAGTCGGTGGCGCGGTGGTCAAGGGCTTGGGCCTTGAACCAAGTGTACTCCCCCTCGAGGTTTTGAGACTCGTGACATTAATTTGTGTCTAAGTCTCCATTGCTTTGATGTCTTCCGGTGCCTAGCCTTGAGACAGAAGCAGTTATCCTGGTGATAGTGGAGCAAACCTCCAATTTATGAGTTTCCCATTTTTGTTATTTAAAAAAAAAAAAAAAGATTTCTGGAGTTTATTTCTGCATGTTTTTCCTGGGAATAATCGGATTTGATAGAATAGATATGATATGAAGAACTAAGTAGTTCGGTATCTCAGATGGATCTCCCAGCTTTGTTCCGTTCTGTTATGTTTCCTTTTTCTTTTGTGAATCTTTGACTTTCGTTGTCAACTTTTGTAGAGGGTCGCCTCTCTTTTGGGTTGGTGTTGGTGTTGGGCTTTCAGCATTATTTACATGGGTGAGTGAGAACCGAATCTATGTGTCTAAACTGCATATTTTTTGTAATGTGGGTGTTGTTAAATTCGACAAGCTTGTCGGCTGAATGTTCTTTTTAACGATTTCTATAATTTACAGGCGGCTTCTTACTTAAAGGTGAGTTTTCTCCTGTAAGGTATGTGATTATGATTATGCCTTTTTAAACTGCCATTCCTGCTAGAGTTCTGAAAATGTCCATTCTCTCTGCTTGGAGTTCTACACGATGCCAGATTATTGTCTTTCATTGGAGCTGTTAACCTTTTCAAATTATCATTTTTTGTTTATTACTGGGAATCGGAGCTTTGCTCCACTACATACTCGGGGACACTAATGCCTTACCAAGGCAATTATCATCCATTTATAAGTTATACAATAACTTTACTTTATGCACTTTTGTTGTCGGAAAAGGTGGTGTGGTGGATTTTGTTTCACCTTGAGATTAGTCTTGCTTTGTTTTGTAAATTTTTTTATTTGCAAATTTCGGAAGGGAAAAAATTCTACTTAAAGAGTTGTATATGTACTGATGTTTTGTTGAGTGCAGAGCTATGAGTAACTGCTCGTGTACCAAAAGTCAAGTATGAGCTTTATTTATATTTGTTTGAATTTTTTGAGTTCTACAACAACATATATTTGTTTAAATTTATAATGCAGGACTGCTATTAAGAGCCACATGCCATGCATTTACTGTAACTTGTATTACCTTATTTATTTATTTTTGTTTTTTTGGTGGTTTAGGATTCTTGTAGAGTTTTACTTGTCTTGAATTCTTATTTTAATTAGAGATTCTAATTCGAGTTTTTCTATAAAAAAAAAGTTCCTCAAGTTTTTCTCCTTTTACAAGTTAAAATGTTAGTCATTATTAGTTGCAAGGGAATGAAATGATTTTTTGAAATAAGGTTGACAGCTTCAAATTTTCCTGGCCAAAATGTACAGTCTTTAGCAAATATTTCATTTGGTTAGTTTGTATTTTAGGTGTATTTCTTTCTTGTAAATGTTATTTTTTTCATTACACTGGAGGATTCGATTTCAATTTATAAAGGTTTGTTATTACTTATCTTTTTTCTTAACAATCAAATGTAGTAGAGTTAAGTGTTTGTCACTTCAAATGAGATAAGTTGAGGTACGTACAAGCTGGCTTAGAAATTTATGGATATAAAAAAAGACATAAACATGGATTTAAGAGAACCTAGTTGAGGGAAATTGGAGAATCTCTTTCTCTCCTACGTGTTACACTGTTACTACTCTTTTGCACAAGCATGCCTCACACCTCTCTTATACTTGTTTACTTTCAACCTTTCCCATTCTTTCATTCATTCACTTTTTTAGGGATGGGCATGGTTACCCTTGTTTAAAAAAAAAACTTTTCCCTTTTACATTTCCATGGTTCTTTGGTTTCTATAAGATCGTTGTTCCATTTGCTTCTAGTATATAAGTTACAACTTGGATCAGTTCTAACATTGGCCTTTCTGTGTGTTATTTGTTCCCATATATTGTATTGTAATTACATTCAGAAATATGCAATGCAACAAGCTTTCAAGACGATGATGTCTCAAATGAATTCTCAAAACAGCCCGATGAGTAATTCTGGGTCACCTTTTCCAATACCTCCAACATTTGGGACTGGCTCGACAGTTACTCCACCTGCTTCTGAACCTTCTGCATCAATTGATGTAACTGCCACAAAAGTTGAAGACAAACCAGTTACCAGTGCCAAAATTGGCACAGAGAGCAGGGAAGCGAAGAAGTTTGGTAACTAAGGATTCTTCTCCTATTACACTATTTCAATAGATGGCTCTTCTTGATTATCAATTCTGATTTGATTTATGCGCTCTCAAGTGACTGCCTCTTGTCTGGAGGCTTGAATTTTTGGGATACAAATCTCAAGGGTTATATTTTAGTACAATTGAAAAGGGATTTCCACTTTTCTCTGTCGGTGATGTTTTTCTAAACATGGTATCAAAGCAGGAGGCTATGTGTTCAATTGCATGTGAAGTCATTTCCTCCCCAATTAATATTAATTTTCATGTGTTGAACATTTTTCAAAATTTTCAACTCACAAGTGTGGGAGAGTATTGGTTAATTTAATTTAATTTATCTCAACCTATCAGCTTGCTTTTGAGTTGATTGGTGATTTAGCATGTGCACATTTTATAACATTTGGTATCAAAACTCTAGAAGGATTTCTAATATCTACCTCTTTTCACAGCTTTTGTAGACGTCTCTCCTGAAGAAACAGAGCAAAAGAGTCCATTCAAAGAAGATGCCATAGACACAAGTGTTTCAGAGAGTGCTCAGCCTAAAGAGGAAGTAGGGTTGTTTTTTGTTTATTTTTTTCCTTTTTTTTATTGTATTTTTTCGTAGCTGTGGTGGCTATCGTTGATATGTTCATTTACTCCTTGATTTGTTTATGAAGATTCCACAGAATGGAGCTGCTTTCAAGCCGGCTTTTAACGTTTCAGAGGGACCACAATTCAGTGGTATGTTGATAATAATGAATGAAATATTTCTTTATCAATGCTATTTCTTTTTCTTGTCCCCTATTTTTTCACTCTTTGTACAAGTACTACTTAAATAGAAAGTAAAGCCAAATAGCAGGACAACTCAAAACCCAGTCTTGAAAGATAAGAGCTGCAAATATTTGATCTACATATAAGGCCCCATAAAGATGATCATTTGATATTTCTGTCTCAAATATAATTATTTGATTTTTTTTTTTTGCGCTGCAAGATCTGTAATTCATGATTGAATGAGTATCACTGTACTTTACTTATTACATAAGTTTTAATAAAATCTATGATATTCTCGTCTCTTAGGAAAACCTGGCTCAGTCTTATCAGTGGATGCTGTGGAGAAAATGATGGAAGATCCAACTGTGCAGAAGATGATATATCCGTATGCAGCCTTTACTCTTTATCTACTGAATAATTTTTGCTTCTTTTTTTATTTGGGTTCCTTTATATGTATGCTTATATCTGTGGAAATACTTTTCTGTATTTTAAGTAAAAAATAAATTTGCAGAAGTAGACATTCGTTCACATATTTAAATGCAAAGAATTTACAATACATCAAGTCTATTTGATAATAATAATAATCCAAGGATGGCGACTTTACCCCTGTAATCTTCTAGGCTCTACAGTTTCGAATGGTTCTTGCTATATAATCGAGTTCCACAGAGTTCTTCACAATCTCTTGGAAATTTAAGCTTGATTTTCATATTGGATGTTCTTCCCTGTTTTTAGTAGAGTATAGAGTTCCAAAGAGTTCTTCCCTGTTTTTAGTAGAGTACATTTAGTAGTTTATACTAAAAAAATTAATGTATATGTGTCTTAGTTTTTTAGACATTTGTATATCACCGTGTTCTGCCATGTCCAATGTCTTCCTATTTTCTATCTGCATACCTATTCTTCCTTTTGGGATCTTTTTATTGCTGGTCTTGTGTTATAACTCGTTTGACCATTTTCTGAAGCAGCTTACAGCTAAATTTGATTCCTGAATACTTGAAATTGTGTTGATTACTAAAAGGAATTGTATATATTTTTCATCTTACAGCCATTTGCCCGAGGAGATGAGAAATCCAGAAACATTCAAGTGTAAGTCTATTGATTATTTCATCTTCAGGCATTATGCCTTCTAAGAAGCAATGAGAAAGGAGAGTGTTAGTTAATAAGAGGAAGAAAGGGGCCCGGGGTGTTTCTGGTAGGGGTAGGGTGGGTATGGATGAAGTAAATAAGGCGAAATTTAATAAACCATAAAGCCTAAACGAATGTGTGAACAAAAGTGGGTATGGTGAATGCATGAAAGAAATTAACTTTGCTAAGTGCTTGTAACGAGATGTAGAACAAGCTTTTCAATTAAATTTTAATCTTTTAAAATAAAAATCTAACAGCATCGCATATTTGGACACTATTATTCTTCAGCAGCTTCTTAGATACATAACAGTGAATTGTTTCTCTATATGTAACTCTTCATTTATCAACGAAAGTTATTTATTTCCTATAATGGTGAAAGATATATTAATTAGCCTACACTTTTTTATTACTACTATTTAAATTCAGATGATGGATATTGCTATTATATTTTGAATTTCTTGAAATTTATTTTGAACTTCATGATCGAGAATAAATTTCTGGAGTTCCTGTGATTTTCTTTTGGGGCATTCTTGGAAGATTGGTATTTAGTTTGAATTTTATTTGATCAGTAACTATACTGTCTAATCTGCAACAAGGCATCACTTATTAATTGAACAATATTGAATAGGGATGATGCAAAATCCACAATATCGTCAACAATTAGAAGAAATGCTGTAAGTACAGTTTCCTTATTCTTTTTTTTTTCTTCTTCAAGAACTATTTAATTCTGTTCAAAGGCTTCTTATATATCATGTTAGTTTGAATGAGTCACCTTTTATTGCCGGTGCTTATGCTTTCTTTGTTTTTTTATGTTTTCTTTCAAAATTTTAAAGTTGCTTGTGAAGCTTTCTTTGTTTTTGTTTTTTTATGTTTTCTTTCAAAATTTCAAAATTTCAAATGCAAGGAGTGTTTTTTGAAAGAAGTGTTTTTTTATGCTTTCTTTGTTTTTTTTATGTTTTCTTTCAAAATTTTCTTTCAAAAATGAAAAGGCACTAACAATTTATCATCTATGGCATACATGAAGTGAAAAGTAACACTATACTATTTTGATAATATAGTGTTACTTTTCACTTCATGTATGCCATAGATGATAAATTGTTAGTGCCTTTTCATTTTTTTTATATCTTTCTTTCTTTTGAACTTTTTGGTGTGAGAGGAATGGGAGGATTTTTAACTATCAACACTCCTTTGATAGTTTTATGGATTTTTGCTTGAATCGTGTAAATAAAAAAGTCCTTTTAAAGTTTTCCGTCATTTTTAATTACGAAGACAAGATTTCTTGTATTTCTCCTATAGAGTTGTTAATATTTTTGATGTGATATAACAATTTCTTCTAACATGATGATTTTAATGTTTTAATTATTAATCTCAGTAACAATATGAGTGGAAGCTCTCAATGGGATGACCGCCTCTCGGATTCCTTGAAAAACTTTGATCTTAGCAGCCCTGAAGTTAAGCAGCAATTTGGTCAGTTAAATCAATTTCTTTTTCTTTTGTACATTTTTTTTCAATAGTTATTTCATATATAGCTGAAATGTGGGAGTTGAACTGGCGTGATAACTATTCTCTAGTGGGGATTCATCATGGTATTATATATTTCATATATAACAGAAATGTGGATGTTATATATGATTTTCTGTGACGGGTGCAATCATATAATGCCACTCTTAAAAAAAATATGGACCTACATTTTGTTGTTTTGTTGTCAAAATAATTGATGAGCTCATAAGTGTATGTAAACTTTGCTCTGAAGTCTAATTTCATTTTCAGTCTCTCTTCTTACCCCAATGCTGAAATGGATTTAAATATATTCTTTGAAATTGAATTGCAAATCTACGATTCATGAATGCTCAGAAGTTAAAATTAATTATTCATTTAGTATATCTATGTCTTTGTGAGTTACTTGGTGTCTGTTGGAAATGAGAATTGAAAAACAGTTTTTTTTTTTTTTAAGAATAAAAAACTGCTTTTATCTGATTGTTTTCATATACAAAAAACGGAAAAAAAAAAAAAAAAAAATCTAATTGTTTTTACATGTTTTCTATATTAAATATTCCTTTATAAATATTAAAAGTAATTGAGGCTTACTCGTTCTTTCTGAACCGTGACAGATCAAATTGGGCTTACACCTGAAGAAGTTATTTCCAAAATTATGGCCAATCCAGAAATAGCAATTGCATTTCAAAATCCAAGAGTTCAAGCAGCCATCATGGATGTATGTTCTACTTAAGGTTAATAATACATTCGTAGTTCAAATCTAACATTTTTTTTTTACTTTTTGCAGTGTTCACAAAATCCACTAAGTATAACAAAGTATCAAAATGACAAAGAGGTACGTTAAGTTGATATTGTATTAGTACTTCCATCTATCACTACACGTTGACCTAAACTCAGAATTTCACTTTTCTTTTTCTGGTAGGAGGCTTCTTTTTGGAGATTGTTAGTATATATTCTATATCGCTATTCTCAACTAAATCACAGTGATCTAATAGTTGAGAGAGTTATGAAAAGTATGACTAAGAGGTTATTGGTTCAATTTATGGTGGTTACACACACCTAAGAAATTAGAATTGATTTCTTACGAGTTTCTTCAACAATCAAATGTAGTAGGGTCATACAGTTGTGCAATAAGAATAGTGTAGATGTGCTTAAAGCTGGCATGGACACTCACGCATATCAAAAATAAAATTCGCTTTTTTCATTTTTCATTCACGTCAATTCTATTTATCAGTAATAGAATTGTAGAGTCCTTGGAACAGTCAATTTCTGTCGTGGTTTACAATCTGTAGCTCTATATTTTAGCTTCATGGTTTCATGCTTGCATATTCCTTGTACTTAGAGTTTTCTTATCCTTTTCGCAGATCAGTATTGATTTTCATTGCTTTATTTCTCTATAATATAACATGATTCACTGTAACAAATTCTAAATTTATACTCTGCTGATATCCTACCTTTTCCGAACCCGTTGTGGTTTTAGGTCATGGACGTTTTCAATAAGATTTCAGAACTATTCCCTGGAGTTTCTGGAGCACCTTGATAACTGCAGCTGCTTTAGTTACTGAAGGAGTAAATGAGAAGATGAGAATCAATTATGGAAGATTGAGCATGTTTTCCAGTCCCCATTGTTGGAGAAGATAGTCCTCTGCCTTTCCAAAATGAAGTTTGCTGAGTATGGTCTCACCTGCTTCAGTTAGATGAAATATATTGGAATTTTTGGGTGAGCTAATTATTTTTTCCTTTATTAAACTAAGTTTTTTATGCATTACCAACTGGAGGTCATGTGTTTATTAGTAACTTTACATTTAATCAACTTCATAGGACCTTTTTTTGTCAGTGGCTAGATTGTAAAAGTATCAAGTTTCTTGATATAGTTTATGAAATTCATAAGTAATTTTGGCGTGGTCTTATTTTGCTCTTTGATAAATGACATTATTGGACTGACTCGCCATATACTACTTTTTCTTTTTCTTTTTTTGAATTAAAAAATATTTGGAGGTGGAGTATCGAACTAGCAACCTCATAATTTAGTTCAATAAATATAGAAGTTAGTAACAAGTATATGATTTTCGAATATTAATTCTTACGGGTTTCCTTGGTATTCAAATGTTATAGGGTCAGGCGGTATGTCTCATGATATTAGTTGAGATGCGCTTGTGCATGCAAGCTGGCCCGGACAGTCACGGACATTAAAATATATAATATATATATATATGATTTTCAAATATTTTATTGATTCTATTGTTACGTGTTATTTACTTTATCAACAGTCAATTTGGAGAAAGGTGCTATTTTAGAACATATAATCTTAACATCATGAAGACGTGGTTGATGTAATATATACATTACATAATTCAACAACAAATTGTTTAACTATAAATGACAAAATTATGTTAATGGACAAAATTAGGGCAAGATGAGCTAAAACTTTCTACTCATCAACCACCGTTGAATTTTTATTTTTATTTTTTTTTGATAAGAAACATTTCATTCATTTATGAAATAGAATATAGGGTTACATATAGAACTAGAAATCAAATAAGCGATCTCCAGTAATTAAGTAAAGTTTCATAGTTATAAGAATTAGAAAGAGGATTAATTTTACACCAAGATATAACATGAAATGTAATGGTGTCGAAAAAACTGTGGAATGAGGAGCAATTATTCTTGAAAATTCTTCTGTTTCTCTCGAGCCACAAATTCCAACAAAACGCCCTGGTAAAATGTTTCCATAACAATTTCTTCTCCTTCTTGAATGGATGACCCATTATGACCCATTAGAACAGTAGATAAAAATTTGGTCACTTTTTTCCCTTTTGCATTATAAAACATAATAATGAATAATAGAGATTTCTATCTAGAAAAGTATTATTCATTAAAAAAAAAACATTTTTAATGTTAAGTTTTGATGTCCTATTTTAATTTTGTTCTTATATTTTAAATTTTAAAATTTATTTAATCAAACATTGTATTAAGTAACTAACAATTTTATTATTTTATAAACTAAAAGGCAAACACTATTAAAATGTCACACAAAATTCCAATTTTTTTTTAACTATTTCCAAATTGGCATAATTTGCAAGTTTTTTTATTTTATTTTATAAACTACAGTCCAAATATTTTATACTTGGATTTGATTACGAACAAGAATAGTCTCATTTTTTATCAAAAAAAAAAGAAAAAAAATCGAAGTTAATGAAAGAACAGCATAAATTGAGAGAATGGAGAATATTGATTTGTTCTAAATTGTTGACAAAATATGGGATATGGCCATCACAATGTTATCGTAGCACTGCCGAACTCGTTCCGCATCTTTATCTCTCGCAGCATAATCCATCTGCAAATCAAATCATCAAACATTAACAAACCAACCAAAAACTAAATCCAACAACTACCAACACCACACCACCAGATTCATCCCCGATCGATTATCTGGTTTGGTGTTAATCTATTTTCACTCTACTGTCACCGAACCCTGGAACCCTTCCCCAACATGTACTCAACAATCAAACTCACTTACTCGAGTAACATTGTTGAACAGAACCGAGTACAGTTTCCGGAGCGGAGTCCTCTCCCCCGGCGGCTTGTTCTCAATGATAGTGTACAGATCCTGTTTCAGCAGCGGCGAACTGCTCCTCAGCCGCCTCTGAGCCTCCTTCCACGACTCCGATTCGATAAAGCCTCTCACCTGCAGCAGCGCCTCGGCGTGGCCTCTGATTCCGCTCACCGCCTCCTCCAAGCTCTCCTCCGGCGCGATCAGCTTCAGATCCAAGGCGTTCGCGATTTCTACCGGCGTTGCTGCTGCTACTGACGACGCCATTAATGCCACCAATCCTAGCCCTAATCTTCTGGTTGTGTTGGTGCAATCGATGTTGAACGGTTGGAAGGAGATTATGGGAGGTGAGGAAGAGATGTGGACGCGATTTAGGGTTGGGACTGCGATTGGGCTTAGTTCCGCCATTGGAGAACGGAGTGAAGCTTTTCGTTAACTCTCTTAGTGTTTATTTATGGATGAGAGAAAAGCTTGGAAACTGCCGGTGCCACGTATGTCAAGGATAGTTTTATCACTATTTTTAAGTGGAATTATTAAATAAATGTTTGAACTTATAAATAGCTCAATCTCAAAAAAAAAAAAAAAAAAAATTGAAATAGTCAGTCCAATGATTTCATTGTTTGGTTCGAACTTTGGAAGAGCTATCACCTAATTTTTATAACTTTAATTGAAGTGATAATACATTTAAAAAAAAAAATTAGTACAAATTGGGAGAAGAAAAATGATTCTAAGAATCAAACTCATAGCCACCAACTAGATTTTCACGGAATAATAAAATCATTAGGCCACTGACCCTTATGTTATTTTCAAACTTAATTATCATAATTAAAACGAAAATAGTTAATAAAATTTATTGATATGAAACATAACTTTTGTTACATAAATGTAAAATTGTAAATTGTATCTTCAATGAAAACCTTCCCTTCACAATGTAGGCCACTAGGGTAACTTTTTTTTAGTACTATCAATCATAATACCTACTACTTTCATCCCTAATTTGACAATGAAGATACTATGGTAAATTGTTCATACTATATTTTTTTTCCTTCTCATTGTCAAAATCTATCTACAACTAGCCAATTAAAATATGTCAGAAGACATTATTTAAAATAATAATAATAATAATTAATTTTAAAAAAAATCACAAATTGATTTTGGTCTTGCAAAAACTCGTTTCTATGTCTTGAATTATTTTCAATCATTTTAGTTGATCAATTTTTTATACTATTTCTCCTTAATGATATAATATGAACTACTTTGTCAACTTCTAACCTTTGTAATAACTTATAAACCATTAATTTTAGAAAAGATTATTCAATGAGAATTCCCTCAAACATGAATGTGATAAACTAGGAGTGAACATGGGTTGGGTTGAGGTAATTTTCAACCAAACCTAACCATTTATTTTCGGGTTGTCGGGTTCATAATTTGCAACTAACCTAAAATTTAAAAAGTTCACCATGATAAGCAATGTACTCAATAAACAATTTCTAACACCTCTTTTTCGATTCGTAGAAACTTAGGACGAACATTAGCATAAGTATACTCTTATTACTAATGCAAAATTCAAGTTTACCTAACTTCAAAACCTTATCAATAAGTTTAAAAAATATTAAAAATAAAAGTCTAACAATAATAATTAAATAAAATAAATATGCAACATATAATATAAATAATATAAATAATTAAATAATATAATAATTATGTTATGGGTAAAAATATATATATTTTTTAAATTAAATATGAAATTCGGGTTGGGTTTAGTTGATTTAGGTCAACCCTTGACCCAACCCAACCCATAAAAATTCCATGATTTTGAACCCAACTCAACCCATTTATGTATTCAACTCAATCCAACCCGACAATTTGGATTGAGTTGATTCGAGTTTCTCGGGTTGTCGGGTTAGCGTACACCCCTATGATAGACTGTGAAAGAAAAAAACCTCTCCAACACATGTTTATATTAACTTAACTAAGAGCACTAAAACTTTTAATTTGAGACAATATGAACATAATTTAAAAGGAAGACATGTATACCTCCTCATGAATGCACATCATAAGTTCAAATCCATGCACTGTTCTATATCATTTTCTACATTTTATTAACAATGCACAGTTTTGCTATTTCAAATTCCACATAGGTGATAATGAGTACCACAACTAAGATAAGGTCAAAATGAGAAGAAATCATGCTAGAGATGAACACCACTTTGGTGCTTGCTCCAAATGATGTAAATCATCCATCATAAAGAGACTGGAATAGAACACTAGAAGGAAGACAAGAAATCACATCCTTTTTTAGTATCCATGAACGTAAATCAACTTACGTACATCTCAACTAGTATTGCGAGATAACCCACCTATTCATGTAACCTTCAGTTGTAAAAAAAAATTAATTTCTACATAGATAACAAACTCAGCCATTTAAACCTGCACACAATAAGAAGCATAATACGATACGAATGGTGTTGTAATGAGAGAAATTCATGACAGCATAAATTTTAGGAACAAATGAAGCAAAAAAGATAATTATCGTAATGAAACAGAGCATCTCATGTATGCTAGAAATGTTCAACGTGTTACATTTCTTATCTAAGTAAACGACGTACATGTAATTTTAACAGCATAATCTTCGAAAATTACAGTTCTTCGAGTATTTGTAAGCAAAAGGAATTATGAATACAAAAGAGTTTACACACTGATCTAATTCAAAGGCATTCAACTGCATAATCTAGTTTAACTGCAAGGTCCCAAGTAAACGTCTCCCAAACCTCGTACAGTTCCCCAAATAGTTCAATATTATAGCGAGCCAACGGATGGTAGCCTCGAAGCCTTTTCGGCTTCGTTGCCACCACTGGTTAGTCGCTGACCGACGATACGTTGAAGGACTCGATTGCCTGTTCACCTAGTTTCTGAAAATCCTGGGGAGTGAGTATCTTGATATACCAGACATTATTGACAAATGCCCTGCAACATAGTCAGTATTAGTATCTGTCTGAACACTTCTCAAACTATAAAAGAACATTACATATAGAATTTCTTTTGTAACTGTGAGTCTATGGCTAGACTACGAGTACTTTTAACTATTCTCACGAAACAACTACCCAACCCTACTATATTTGGTTGTCAACATAATTTATAAGAAATTAATTCTTAAACAGATGGTCACTAAGGATTGAACCTACAATCTAACCTATAATCTAAGATCTTTATTTGACAATGAAAGAACATGCAGGCAACAGAATTGAGGTTCACACAGGGCAAGGAGAATTGGATAGTTTTCTGGCAATCATGATGGATTTAGATTAAATTCAAAACATTGACTAAACAAAATTCTTCATCTCAAAAGATGAAACCAGTGGAACCATGTCCTTGTAGGTTTCAGTTAAAGGTAAATTGTAGAAAGGAATATAGGAGTAGAAACGACAAAGAGCTTTCCCACAATTAAAGAAAAGCAAATATCAAAACAATAATACCATGTCCATTTTAATGCATCAATCCTATACAAGGAACGCATGGAAGTAGATTATGCTCGAGCTCGAGCTAATAAAAAGAAAAGCATTTGTCTAAGTACTTACTCCCAAGGGTCATCTCCAAGGAGAAGTACATCATTCTCCCTGTCGACAAATACAAGCTGCCAGCCTGATCTATGAAGGTCTTCCAACTGCCCCTCGATTCCAAACATCTGAGCCAGCTCCTCTCGCAGCTGCTGATAGCTGCTGAACCGGGAGATGTCTAGCGAGCGCCCAACAGACCCGGATTTGTAGACCTGCAACAAGAACAGTTGTAAGCCAGCATACGAATAATAAAATCAGCATTTACCTCGTGCGTTCGTTGCAGGGTCGCACCTTAACAAATGTCCGAGTTGGATTTGATGGATCAACTTGCCCTGAGCCGTGCAATAACTCAGAAGAGTCTTGAACACAACTGTACAGAGAATTCTGAAATCCAGAATCTCCTACTGGCATTGAGGATGCATCAGGACCAATTGATGGAGAGGCGTAATTGGGCACATTCGAGGGAAGTAGAAGTCCAGATGAATCAATATTAACACCAAAAAGTGTAGGACTTGGAGAATCTGAATTACAATTTCCCAGCTCCAAAATTGAGTCTCTACCAGAAAATGGTGGAAAGGACATCGAGTTCGCGTGAGCATCAACCTGTGAATGAGCATTCTTGGAAACGGGAGATTGTTGAGGTAACTGCTCGGTTATGATTGACTGCCCACTTCTATAAACATTGGAGAAATTTCCAGTCCCTTCAGCACATGATGAAGCAAGTATGTTTCTTCTAGGGGTAATGGATTCCGAGTAACTTGTGTTGGAATCCACAAGGTCAGTTCTGGGAAATGTGGGTTGTGATGGTACATTTGAATGCCCCCCCTGATGAAATTGATTGCTCTGAACCTGAAGGGTATCATGATAAGTATGATGTTGCTGGTTGGGCAGATCCTCAGGTTGATTTTGCAGGGTTTGTTGGAGAATATGTTGGGGTAGATTTTCTGCCATAGCTTGGTTTGGTGCCTGCAAAATGTTCTGAGGTATAGATTGATGAACCAATTGCTGCTGTTGCTGTTGCTGCAGCTGTAACAGAGAATTTTGGAAGCCTGCCTGTTGGGCATATTGAAAAGGCTGTTGAAGATGCATAATTTGTTGTCTAAGCACATCAACACCTCCAAGGTTTGGCATTCCAGCAGCCAACATGGCTTGATACTGTTGATTAGGATCATTTCCATACATGGAAGAATCAAGTCTCTGCTGCAACCAAGGCAGTGAACCCACAGATTGCAAGTTCAGTGATTGTAGAGCCTGATCCGTGACTCCTCCCCGAAGCCACATTAAGCTATTGGATGCATCATCTCGGTTATCTGTAAGGAGACCGAACATTAGAAAAATCCAGTTTTAAACCATATTCACATTTGTGAATGTTTTTAAATATAAAATGCTGAACTTGAAAGGATTTTTCGAAAACAAAAAAGCAGGGTACCAAGATTTCTCTCGAGCAACCATAAAGAAAATAGAATGATAGAAGATATACAGATGAGCACTACATAAAGCTCTGCTGAAATGGAAATAAAATACTCTTTACAAAGATAAAAGTTAAAATATCACAATAAATGCAAGTAGCTAAAAACAATGTTTGGAGAAGCGTAAACCAATTCTATTATCAACCTATTTCTTGGTTTATAACTAGAAGTGACTGTTTGGTGATCATTCAATTAAAAATCAACATCTAACATGGGTAGTTTACATCTGTACAAGTTCCATTCCAATAAGGAAAGAAATTAATAATTAAAAAAAGAAATTTACTAAGAATATCAACGATAATAAGTAAAAAAAAAATACTTTTAAACTATATGTTAAAAGCAACCAGGCCGTGGAAAAAAAGCAAGATCTATAGTTAGGAGTGTTGAGCTGTGTTAAACCACCAATCAACCCAAAAGCTTAAGTTGATGGGTTGGGGTAAATTTAATTATATCAACCAACACTCCCCCTCACTTGTGGGCTTTGAAATTGAGAAATGTCCTACAAGTAGAATTTAATTTTAATTGGGGAGGGAACGACTTGATAGGAATTCGAACTTAGGACCTCCTACTTTGATACTATGTTGAGTTATGTTAAACCACCAATCAACCCAAAAGCTTAAGCGGATGGGTTGGGGTAAATTTTTAATTATATCAACCAACAAGGAGTTATTTGGTTTATTTTTTCCAGTAATGAATATTTCAGAAATGAATTAAAGAAAAACCAAAGAAAAGTTGATGAAAATAAATCATATCAGGTAGAGATGATCACATCACCGAAATGCAACTTATCCAAACAAAAATAACAAAATGTAGAGATGGATGCTCTTTTAGGCATGCTTAAATGTAAATATTTTCACAAGGAATGCATTTTCCAAATATCGTCTATAGATATGCTGATATGGAAGAAATAATCATAACAAAATAGAAAATATCCTGGTACAGATGATAAGATATATTCCAATGGAAAAGAAACCAAAATTTCTCTCTTAGGCAGCAAGACTAGACTCAGCATATTTTAAAGCTTCTTCTTGGAGTTTCTTATCAAATGTCTTTGATGGTATGCAGAACAGCTTTCTTAATATTTTGAGGTTTTTTATTCTTTTTGTTTTTGTTATTCTCATTCAGTTGGGAGTTTGTTTTCTCTGAGTATTAGACTATTTTCATCTCCATATAAAAAGCTCGTTTCGTTCTTTCAAAAAAAATATGCAAAGACAAAAAAAAAAAAAAAAAAAAATAATAATAAAATAAACCCATCGTTTTATAGAAAAAAAACCCATAAGTTCCACATCTAACATTCTAAAGTTGGGAACGAGAAGCCCAGGTAATAGCATCAAAAGTTAAAGGAACTGAATTTTTTTAACTGCCAGCAAACATAATCCAAAATGAAGGCTAGATCCCAATCATGCTAACTCCCCTTATTTATCCTCAACCTCTGCATAGACTCCAATCAGTAAACCAAAATCAATTCATTTGATGCCTAAAAGTCTATAGAATATGCACTACAGAGTATCATAGACATCAGAAAATAGTTCACACACCTAGCTCGGACGGTAGAAATGAATTAAGTAGATAGAAAACAAATACCATGAACAGAAGAGACTCCGGGATGCCACGGACGTTTCAATCTAAGTGGAAACAGAGAAGGATACATAGGAAAGGTAGTTAAAGGCTCAATTTCCCATAATGATACCCTTGGCTGTCTCTCCCCAGCTGTTGACTCATCCCACCCTACCTGCAAAAGGACAAAGTAACACAAATAAAGGCCAGTGGTCAAGGTACTGAAACTGAAAAAAACAGATTTTGGGTGGCGCCCGGTACTGTAATTTAATAAAAAAAAAAAAAAAACTCGAAGGAACCACGCAGCTTGAAAATTTAGAATAAACAGTGCCTAAAAGTTAGTTCTAAATTTCCTAGTCTTTCATATGCTGACACTTCCAGTCATACATACAAGACAGAAGGGACAGGTGGAATAACTCTCTATTGCTAGCTAATGCTAAGGGTTAAGGAAGACCAGCATAAAACGTTGAGTTTCAAAAAAAGTATAAAAAGTTGAGCTTTTGTATTAGATGAGATCAACCATTAAGAACCCTCTTGATAATTCACAAATACTTCACAGCAAAAAGCTGACACTCACTTGCTGAAGTTTCAGAACCAAATGATTTGAGCACCCTAAACCAGGAGTTTCATATCCAAAATCCTTTCCCTATGCTAATAAATACTAAACCTTGAACAAGTGCATTAAATCATAGAACACTGCAGGGGTCAGGTTTTCAGTAAATAAAGGTTCCAATTACATAAATGAACAATCTAAATAAACTTCTTAGGGACCCACACCCACTACACAACTTGTAGTTAGGGTTTCTGAGGGCATCCAATCAAGAAGATGCACTTACTGAACCATTTTGATCAGGTTTATTACATCAACCTTTGTGTACTGAGACACTACTGCTAGAGAATTAACACATGCAGATGTGTGTGTACCTGCTAGTCCAAGCTCGGTTACACGGAGAGAGTTCTAACAAAACAATGAATGGCAGATGGATAATTATCACATATTTATAACCAAAAGATGGGGTTTGTAGACTCTAATTTTGAGCAATCACAAAAGGACACGATTACAAAATCAGCAGTACAGTAGAGAAAATAGTAATTTCATACTAGAGGCCAAAATCTAAGCATGTGCTACTACATAAAGTAAAGAGAAAAATAATGCCATTGTAAATAGAGCAAGTGTTTTTAAGGAACTGCAGTAGAAATAAAGCTGCAACACCTTGACAGAACGCCAATGAGAATTCGACCAACGAACAGGGTCATAATCACTTATTCCAGTTATAGTACCCATGTACCTGACAATTCAACTATCCACATATTAGCATGCAGAAACATGCATATGGAGGTAAATATCCAAGAAATGCAAGTCAAAGTAACAATCAACATTTCAATAAAGTTTATAGACTACTAGTAGGCTTCTTGTTATTCCAGAATCTAATTAACAAAGTTAAATGCCCTAAACATGTGCAACATAACACTTTGGTTCACACTTCCATGGGAAAAAGGGGAGGACTCTAAGGCTTCTCAGCATCTTTGTCCATCATTACAGACTGCTAGGGTTTTCCCGATTTGGTGAAGATGGATGGTTAGGCGACAGTGTGAGCGGTGCTCTGCGAACAAATGATGTGCAACCGCAACAGCATCTACGAGTGCTAGGAGCGGTGGCATCTACAGTTATTTGCAAATGTTGGTTTATGTTATTTTTTGGATAAGAAACAAGTGTTGGTTTATGTTAATTTTAGTAAAATAGTATTTTTATATTTTAATTATGTTTTCCTTTTAGGATTAGGTTCAATCTTATTTTCTCCTTTTTATGATTAGGTATTATCTTTTCCTTTTATAATTAGGTCATCTCTTGTATTCTATTTAAATTCATTGTTGGGTTCATTATTATCACAATTTGAATTCCATCTTTCAACAGCAAACAAACTTGGGCAACAATCACATGACTTTTTATTAGCAAGAAACATCAATAACCATCTCACCCTCCCTCCGACTAACAAGTATGCTTCCTCAGTTAGAACAACTGAGAGCGCCGATCTTTGAGAGGAAGGGCAGTTTCTTTGACACCCCAGTTGTTGTGCAGTTGGTAAACAAAAGACATTATGAGAGGAATGGGACCTCTTGGAAGGAGGTTTAGTCTCTTGCTAGGTTTAATGCCTCCCTTTCGGCTTCTATGAAGTTTCATAATTGTCCCTTAAGTCTTATTTTGTTAGATTAGAGCCTTTTTTAATTTGGCTCTATATTTTGGGTTTTTTTAATGCCTATGTATACTATTTATTCATTTCTTTTCGACTAAAGATTGGTTTTCACTTTTAGAAACAAAAAACAAAAACAAAACAGAAAAATGTCATGAAGTGAATGAAGAACCAAAAACTTTTTTCATTTAATGAAATTAACTCTCAGAATGGGAATGCAAGAACAACATTTTTTTTAATAAGAAGCTACTTCGTTACAAGTATGAAATAAACAGAGGAGAGGGAGAAAACCCTAGCCCAGCCTAAGGATGTTACATAAAACGCCAGTCAATTATTACTACCAAAGTGCAGATAATCCAAAACTACAAAAATAAAATAAAATGATTCAAGAGCTCACACCAAGAAAGGGATACAAAAGTCTTGAGCTACCTTTAAAGAGAAAATTTTCTCCTTGCCTGAAAAAACAAATCCTATTGTTTCTCTTCAACTAGAAAAGGTCAAAAAAAAACTTTGCCAATTAAATTTAGCTTCAAAATCCAAGGAAGGCCTACCAAATAAAATGTTGAGAAGACTAATGATATTGGTAGGAAGAACATGCCAATCAAAAGTGCTTAGGCAAGAATATTCTTTAAAAAAAATAATAAAAAAAAAAAAGATGATAATAAACTATTTAAAGTTATCATACCTTCGAACACTTGACTCTTCAGTCTCAAAAAGCATCCGAAATCGCATTCCTACTGAAACGCGGGTATGAAATACAGCTTTAACATATTTAGTCAAAGGGATGACAAACTCCGATGGGCTAGCCCTGGAATTTTTTACAAAAGAAATTGTTTTTAAGAAGGGCAAAATAAGATTATCAAAAAGCTAAAACAGTAGCAAAAGAAAAGATTTACGAACCTGGGATTGTAGAAAACTGTGAAACAGCTATTAGTTGCGGCAGCATGAGCAGCAGCCGCAAGGAGCCCAATGTGCATGCTATCACTTGATAAAACAGAAGAGGGCATCACAGTTTGTGGTCTTGTGGCACGGCGTATACCCAAAAAAAGCTGATTTTTTTCATTCCTGATTGAGTGATCCAGGGTGTTCAAATTATGAACTTTAAAACATGACAGAGAGAATGAAAATACATATAAAAACAGATTTAAGAAAAATGGAAATGCCACCATATAAAAAGTACAGAATCCCCGGCAACCAATCTTTTGGCACTAACAAACACACTCCAACCAGTTGTAAGAAGATGTCGTTTTGGCTGTCCTGTGACAACAAAGAGAATAAGCCGCGTCAGCTGCAGATGCAGTTAACTGTTTCCAAATAGTTTTTAGAATTGAAAGATAGACTTTCCATTAAGAGTAATAAGGAAAAGCACAGAAATGCATCACGTCGTACAGAAATGAAAAAAATAAGAGTACTGGAAACCCCAAGCAACCTTACAAAAGCTATACAGCCAAAGGCTGTAACTGTATTGTAATTTGGAAGACAAAAAATAAGAGGAATAAGGAAAGAATGAAGAAAAAAAAATTGAGATGCAGCATGTCAAAGTGAATCACTCAATTTCTATCACAATGATGGTATAACTTTTTTATTGAAACAAGACACAAAATATTCATTAATAAAATGAACAAGAGTACAATGATGGTATAACTGTTTTGGTTCCTTTTCAAGTTCCAAATATTGAAGGAACTAGCACAAGAGACCTTGGGAAAATGGACAATGAATTAACTATAGATACAACCATTAACAGCTTGTCTGCAAAAATTGATCGTTGGAGTTGAAAGAACACAGTAAATTGCCTATTAAGTATATATCAAACCATAGAGGATCTCCTAACAAATTCTAGAGAATATCTAACAAATCCTAAAGAATATTTAACCATATTCAACTACAAAAAATTACATAAATCTATGAATTATATTCCTATAATTCTTAACAGGTAGTCGGAAGGAAAAAAAAAGAAATTGATACCAAAGACTTGATGGAAAAATAATTGATTTGTATACTCATCCTCATACAGCATATTGGTAAGTCGGTTTATGCATACACTTGGACGACTAGACCGACTCATATTGAAGTTGCCTATAAAATTTTGAGGTATCTAAAAGGGACTTTTGGAAAAGGTTTTTCGTTCAGAATGCAAAATCACTTCCAAATAGAAATTTATACTCATGTAGATTGAGCAAGAAGTGCTACGGAAAGAATCTCTACGTTCTTTTGTTGGAAAGGACCGGGTTACTTGGAGAAATAAAAAGAATAATGTGGTGCCCAAATACTGTTGAAGACGAGTTTACCCATAAAATTTGTGAGGGTAAAGGGTGAAAAGGATACTTGAAGAATTGAAGATGGTAGATTTATGTTTAAATTATTAGTATCTTATCTTTAAATTAAATGGATAACTTAATATTATTTTTTTTAAACCGGGAAATCAAAGCTTCGCACCACAATACCCAGGGTATCCACGCCCGTCCCTAGGTCAAGCACCGGGAGACATCAAAGAAATGGAGCCACGGGAGGTGTCTACAAATTAATGTCACATGTGAATCTGGAACTAGAAGGGAGCACACTTTCAAAGCCCAAGCCTTCAACCATTGTGCCACCCCTTGAGGACAAATATTACTTTCTCTCATCATTCTATTCTCTCTCCTTTTCTTCTCCCCCACACTCTACCCTTCCATGGCTATTCTTTCTCCAACCAGCGACGGTTAATGGCTTCCGTTGAACTTTTCAGCATAGGCTACAAATGGAGAGAAGAGCTACCCTAGAACGAGGACCATCAAGGGAAAATCTTCTCATTGAAACTGGCCAAAGATATAGGGGGAGTAGAGTTAACTTAACCGAAACCATGGAGGATAGATCCTTCTTCATCTCCCTCCAACGATCTTCCTCAAGATGGCATACACGTAGAAATTCCTCCCTTCTCTCTACATCAATTAACCTCAAGTTCTTTCACGGCCAAGACATATGGCTTGAGAAGAACACCACTAGGAAGGCACTATAACGGAGATACCAAGAATCAACTCAAATTGAGGTCTAAACAAACTTATTGATCCTGTGGGATGTCGAATAGGTTTACACCCTTCTATTCCACCGAACTAGAAAATGACAAAAAAGGGAGGCATGAATAATAACAGCAAATCATGGTTCTACCTGTTGACAAGAAATCTATAAAACCAAACTTTAGCTAGTTGAAAACTATCATCTCTTTGACTAGCCTGATATTTTCCTTACCCCCAAAACCTCTAACATTCCAAGAAAGATTCTTCATAAGACAACTGAACTGCTCTGATTTTCCTTCTACTTTTTGTTATAATAACAAAGCTTACATTAAAGATCAACGAAGGGCATATATATTTAAGCATAATTAACTGAAGTGGACATATTAACCATTCGATTCTCAGAATCCCAATAATAAATGAGTCAATTCAATTTCCTGCCCTCTGTTTTTTTTCCCAATACTTAAGCTTAATTTCCTTATTCTGTAAGTATATTAAAGACCACAAACGAGATCAAATCGATAACCTGTACTCTGATTAAGTGTGGAACAAAATGTAATTCAATGTTTATACTCTAGTAAGAACCAACCACTCTTGGAAGAGAGTTTGATTTACAAAGCAAAGTATCGTACATTCAAAGAACTTGATATCACAACTACTTTGTAGCAAAGGCAAAAATGATTAACTAGTAAGTTTCTTGACAGCTTCATCTCAAATGCTGACTAAAACTAAGGGACTAGCCCACACTACAAATAAATTTGTTGAACTAGAGATCAAAGAAAAGGTTGGAGATAAAATAAACCAATAATGAAGAGAACTTTAGCGTTTATTACCACAATTGAACATAACATTATGGGAGTTACCTCGAAAAATATGCCTAAACTTCCATTCAACATCATGAAGGTCCCTTGCAATCAGCTCTTGTGCCGGTGGCTGTAGTGAAAAGTCCTGCAGGGCCATACCAAAGAAAGACGGCAAACGTCATCCATCAGATCCAGCAGAATTATATAACAAAATATATGTATCTACCAGCGGAGGAAAAACTTTCTCAGCAGCACGACGAGGTACAGAGAATCCTCCATGGGTGCTTGTATCACTTGCTGTCAATGTCTTGCAAAAGTAATTTGTTGGCTGTCTACTCGGAATCCCCAATTCCATAGGTAGAAATGTATCCTTTTGCTCTTGCTGTATGTATAAAAGAAGTTAAGCAAATGTATTAAAATTGTGGCAACAAGAACTCAAAGAGAAATAGAGTTGTAATGGTATTTTACTGCAGTCAGCGGCTGTAATGTCATTTGAGCATATACTTCATCCGTTTCCACATCTGCCTGAAATGTCACACATACAAATCCTGCTTAATGAATCAAATTCCCTCATTCATGACTAATGACAGATCAATGGAAGATTCAGCACTAGAAGCACTAATCATGGAAGGAAAAGGCTAAACACGCTCATCAAATTACAAGAAATATAGAGAACCACCAAAAGGGGCGTAGCGCTCCAGTGGCATCATGTACACTCACTGACCAAGAGGTTAGTGGTTCAAAACTTCAAACCCCTAACCCCCAATAGTCGCTAAATTCAAAAAAAAGAAATATAGAGAACCCACATGCATTGTAACGTTGTGGAGTTGACATATCAACTGCGGAGGCAGGTTCGGATAATTGGGCATATGCCCATCAACTTCTTTGTTGGTTGTGGCAGCAACCTAAACACAACAAAATCAACATAAAAGTCCTTTAAATTTCACAAGATTATGCAAATGTCAACTAACTTAATAACTACTACACTTCTCAAGTTATATCCATATCAATACAAACAAATTAAAAGACAAATCTAGCCGCCAAAATGAAAATATAGACTTTCAAACTAAAAAGAAAGAAAGAAAAAAAAAAAGCATAGAACCTGTTCGCTGTGACCCTGAGGAAAGTAAACAACCCGAGTCCCAGCACTCGGGAGGGACACGAGGGGGCCCGCACATGCATGCCATAGTTCTGAATTCAAGCATTTCTTTTCCCCTCCTACAATCAATCATCATCATTACAACAACAGCCATAATTAAAGTTCTCAGCACATAAGAGATCAAAATTAATGGCTACAGATAAGGGAACCACAGCATTAAATAAAAGAATGCAAAAGAAACAAAAAACAAAAACAAGGGCACATAATAATAACAACAAGTAACAACAACAACAACTCAAAAACAGGGATCACAATCTTCCCTTCCCAAATAGAAACAACAGTAAAAACCCAAAAAAAGAAAAGAATCATATCATATCATATTCATACCTTCCTGATCCTGCTGACCAAACCCTGATGTTGAAAGCTTCATATCAAGCTTCTAAGTCCCTAAACACAGAAAACTTCAAAAACAAAAACTAGAATAGTAAAACCCTAATTGACAGGACAAGAACAACCCTGCCTGAAACTCATACCTCTCAAACAAAAACATTAACAAGATTCCTCCAATCCCTAAACCTAACCCCACCGCGCTCGCCCATCTCCCACCCCCCCGCCCCCAAATCAAACCAACCCAATATCCATCTCCCAACCAAAACGCAGAGTCCAAAAAGGGGTTTACCCAAAACCCCCCAAAAACTCAAATCCCAGCTCAAATCCACACCAGAAAAGCGCAATCCGAAAAGGGCAGCTCGAAATAAGATCAAAATCGAAACCCCACGGACAAACAAGTGGAAATAGAGTGAGCCAGTATCTGAATCGGGACTGACTGAAAAATGTCAGTGAGTACAAATACACAAACAGAGAGCAAAGGAGAAAGAGATGGGTTTGGTTGTTCAAAGGGATTATTGGCTGCCTTGAATTCTTCCAAACAAAAAAAAAAAGAAAAAAAAAACTCAGAGATGAGAGAGAAAGAAAGAGACAGAGGAGAGAGAAAGCACGGTCAAGGGCAAAGCAGAGTCTCTCTCTGTAATTTTTATGAATGAAAAAAGAGAAAGAAAAAAAAAATCTATAAAACCAAAAAGAGGGAAATGGAGTCCAGGAGATACTGATTTACGACGATGCAATCCCACCGTCCATCTCTCCGTACCTTTTCATCCTCACCGTCCGTTCTCCATTTGATTTGACACCAGGCATGTGCCACCATCCTCCAGTGGTCCTTGTCAGAAGTACGGATTATGTTAAATAATCACATTTTTCTTTTCTTTTCTTTTTTTTTTCTTTTTTTTTCAATTCTCTCTATTTTCTTTCAATTTTTACCTTCCTTTTTTTTCCTGTTTACTAAAATATCTTTGGTTTGGTTTAAATTTAGACTTGTGCCAAACTTTTAAAAAGGGACCATGATAAATTTTAGAAATGGTTTAATAATGTATTCTAAATATTAATTAATATCATTATTATAACCAAAAAATATATATTAAATAGGTTATTTTTATAAAATTATTAATATTAATATTAATAATTTTAAAATCATTAATATGCAGTGTTAATTTAATATTTTACTATTGGGAAATTTATTTCGACACCACATTTTATGTTTTGTGGTATAAATTTTTTAAAATATTTTATCTATAACACATAATTTTTTATCAATAATATAATTTAACCAGCGATAAAATAAATCTACTCAATTAGTGATAGATTCAACTAATGATATAATGGAATTTTTAGCAGTAATAAAATTTAACTAGTTATAAATTGAATTTACCACTTATTAAATTATATCATTGATAGAATTTAATTTATATTTTTCTCCTACAACTAAATTAATTTTGATTTTATGTTAAAACATTTCGTATCTTTTTATTATGCAGGTAAAATCACCTCACTATTAATATTAATGACTATAGTTGCTAATTTATTTTTTATAAGCAACTATATTTCTATTTTGAATTTGGTATCAAGTTCCCTTAACAAATATATGTGATAATTTCGATTGGAGTTTGGATCTTTTTTAAATGATAAGCTTTTTTAAAAAAAAAAAATTAAATGATAAACTTAGTTTGATTATAATAACTAAATTTGTATTTCAACGGATTTAATGACCTCTTAGCTCAATTAGATTGTTTTAAAAAATAATTATATTAATTTGTAAATCATTTTATAATAAAATTCTTTGGTATAAATATAAATTACCATAATCTCAGTTATAATAATTAACCATAAACTAATTTAAATATTTGTGTTGTTACTTTTTTTTTTAGACACATATATCAGAGAGTGTATACTGAATTGTGATGTAATATTGATAAATTGTTATTCACAAAAAAGTCATAAAACATGAGGTTGTGAGTACTGAGGTGAGGTTTGGGGGGTCAGGAAATATCTTTAAAGCAAAATAAAATCTATACACACATCAAAGTTGCATCATCATAATCTTCACATTCACCTTCTAATCTCTGTCTATTCCAATAAATGCAAATTTATGAAAATTGGCAAGGATGGTGTTTTTTTCTTTAAATAAATATTTATAAATATTCTAATAACTACAAAAAAATGTGAGAAATAATTCAAATGTTTGGATCAATTTACGTACATTTGATTTATTCTTACCAAATAAATCTTTGTGTTATAGATGGATGATTATCATTTATTGAATTCATATATAATTTATAGACTACTACAATATAGATTGGTGGCGCGATTAATTATCTGATTTAGTGATAATTTATTTTCACTTTAGGGTCACGAGCTCGATTCTTATTATTATTAATCTCCCTCCTTCATTCCATGCAAACAAATTTCTCGGCCCATGTCAAGTTACGATCCGCCAACAAAGCAATAGCTCGACGGCATCAGTGTACGGTAGTTAATGGCTTTGAGGTCTTGGGTTTGAGTCTCCACCATTCAATTGTTGTAATCTCAACAAAAAAAACATGATCACGAGACTACATTGTAGATAAGTTGTCGAATTGTCACTTTTCTATTACATTTATAACCCAAAATAATTATGTTGAGATTTTAAAATGGTAGGTAAATTAATTGTTCAAACGTACCAAGTACAATTTGTAGTGCCAATATGAGCCTACTTCGGTAGTTAGGATGTCATTATCTTAGTTTAGGAAGGGGTGTTTGAATTTATATTCTACATTAATATGTTGAACTTATTAATGTCCTATTTCAATTATTGTTGATCATAGTAATAACTTAAATCACATTTAAGCATGTAAGAATGTTTAATTTCATAGTGGACTTAATCTTATTTTTTGTCCAAAAAAAACTTTCTTATTTTGTCAAAATATAGGGTTTTTTTATAGAAAAAAATTCATGAATAGTAAAATTTTGAAAATATTTCATATTTAGTAGAAATTTGGATCAAATAACTAAAATATTTATGCTATAATAGTTCAATGGATAGATTTCTTCTTTTATTTGTTCCTTTTCCCCAAGTTCAATTAGTTTAATACATAATTTCGTATAATTTAAGCTAACCGTTTTCAATCAGTTCACTTCAATCAATTTTGTTATATATGAAATATTTATTTCTTTCTTTTACCTCTCTTTGTAGTCTAAACCAAAATATATGATTAGTTAAAGCCAAGATGAAGACAAATAACACAAAAACCCAACCCCGAATTCAATTTCAATTTTAACAAAATTTGTCCTTCCAAAGTGAGACATTTGTGAGATTATAACATGCTCACATTTTATATTTTTTTTATTAGACTGTTACTCGTCCGATTGACAATTAGGGGAGTAACTCATATCATTTTATATTGATGTTGGACTTTCCCATTTTTCAATGTGAGACATTTGTGAGATCCTAACACCTCAGTTCCACCAATTCTTCTCAACATGATTTCTTAAACCGATTTCGAAGACCTTGAATGGCTCTCCCATCTCGTTGCTGATTCCACCCAAGAACGAAATTCTACCATAGCCATTGTTATGTTTTGTTGCCTCCACAAGTCTCAGAGACGGAGGATCAACAGGTTGCTCGTGGCAAGTCCTCTAATGGCGTAATGGAGATGTCGAGAGCATCGTCGATGGAGTGATCGTGAGTGTGACGGTGTGATCGAATAAATTGGAAGAACTCGACGGAGAGTGGGCTGGAGGCGAGGGATCTTTGTTGGTGGAGAGGGAATGGAGAGGTGAAGATAGAGCTAAGAGATGTGTTGATGAATGAGGCCATGAAGAAGACCGAGAAATAATAGGACAAAAATAATACACATAATAATTTAAAAACAATGTTATAATAAGAATACAATGTCCAAACATTATTATAGAGAATAAATTTCCCCATAAATATATAAATACATATATAATTGAAATTATGTCACAAAATAAAATCGGGTACGAAATTACATAAATGACACGGATTCTGAAGAATATTTAAGGAACCTCACATGATGAAATATTAAATTTAGGACAAACATACATAAAACAAAATAATAAATAATAATTGAATCATAAATAATAAATTATCTAAAGAATCACATTGAATGTTTCAAATACTAATAATTTTATGTATCAAAATCTAAGACGAAGAAAGTGAGATACAAGTGCACACTCTTCGATTTTTGTTGTTTTTTTAGTACACTCTTAGATTGAAATTAAGAACTTCATGTTTTTATTTAAAAATAAAAAACAAAATGCTACGGTCATGTTTGATAATCATTTGGTTTTTTGTTTTTGGTTTTTAAAATTTAAGCCTATTCTCACTCAAATTCTATATAATGTGTTCCACCATTCTTAACATATATCCATCTTTCCTTATGAAAGTAGAAGAACACTAACCAACTTTCAAAAAAAAAAAATAGCTTCCAAAAGTTTGTTTTTGTTTTTAAAAGTTGGTTAGTAGTCTCCTACTTTATTAAGAAAAGATGGATATATGGTAGAAAGAGTAGAACACATTGTAGGAAATTTGAGTGAGAATAGGCTTAAATTTTAAAAAACAAAAACAAAAAATCAAATGGTTATCAAACGGGGCCTATCCTTTAACTTTATCATTTATCTCTTCATCAATTAAAATAATTTTTTTTTTAAAATAAATAAAACATGTAATTTTAAGGTTGAGTAAGTATTACGTCACTAATGCGAAATTTGGTGTATCTTACGTTTGAATATTTTGTATAAATATAATTTTAGCACACATCCAACCGAATATGGGCATGTTTGGCCCACCAACAAGGGAAGGGAAGGAAAGAGTTATATCCCTTCCCAATGTTTGGTGGGCCAACAAGGTGAGGGTTGTTTTAACCCAGGCCCGGGTTGTTATAACCCGGGCTAAAACCGCGTGTGGGCCCTTTTTTCTTTTTTCTTTTTTCTTTTTTTCTTCTTTTTTTTTTTACATTTTTTTTTTGTATACTTAATACATTTAATTCCAATTTTTTCGTGGAAAGTATTTATTTTCATTTTTTTTTAATCGCGCTTTATACGTTTGTGTTTTTTTCCTTCTTTGCTTTTCAAAATCTTTTTTGATTTCAATGTAATTTGTGTAGTAAGTTTTATTTTGTTTTCAATATAGTTTTATATAATTTTAATTGTATTTTTCGTTCTTTATTTTTTTCTTCTACTATTTTTTTTTTCTTTTTTTCATTTTTTAATTTTATTTGAGGTATATTTTAATTTTTATAAAATTACTTCATTTTTTGAAATATAAGAATAAAATTAACACTTCTGGTCATCAATAATCATGTCATCCATTTATTTTTATTTATAATTTCCATTATTTTTAACCTTCATCAAATTTAAATATTTTAAGTTTTATTTCATTATTTCTCAAAAAAAAAAGTTTTGTTTCATTAATTTGGTCATTTTGATGAGTTGAAGCATGTTAAATTTTATGAATATTATATTAAAAAAAGTATTAAATATCTATTTTTTTTAAAAAAAAAAAAACATCACATCACTTTTCTTCCCATCTCACTAAACATCAATTTACTATCACATCACATCATTTTTCTTCTCTTCCCATCTCACCAAACACCAACTTATTATCACTTTTCTTCTCAACTTATCTCACCAAACACTAATTTATTTTCACTTAGCCAAACATGCCCATAAATCAATGATATATGTTTTAATTAATTAGATGCTTTGATTGGTAGATTGTTTTTTCTTTTTTTTTTTAGAATCAGTAGATTGTTTTTTTTAGTAGTTTATATTATTTATTTTTTCAATATAGTATATTTAGTGTGATACATTAAACTATAGACAACTTGTATTTATTCTAAAAATAAAATAAAAATAAACGACATGTATTTGTAGAACTGGTGTTCCCTCACGTTAGTTAAATGAATATATAACCTCTTAAACATCTTTTTGTTAATATTTATGTGAATATTCAAATCAATTTGTGCCAATCCATTCTAATTTGTTAGCGTAGTTTGATGAAATTCTAACAAATAGTTCAACTATAGGCTTTGTGTTATAGATTGTGTTTTTTTTTTTTTTTTAAATCAAACTGCATAAATATTTAAGAATGAAATTGAAACTTAAAAAATACTAAGATTAAAGACTCATTTACATACTATATAATGAAATCCAATAAAAATGAAAAGTCAATGTGCTGAAATCAATCACAATGAGAATCAGATTCCATTCCCCAGGGGGTGTTCTTTTGTAGTTGGTGCAATTGTAATTAGAATCTCATTATGTGTTTACTTAATTTTGGAATTTGAATGGAATATGTATGATTTTACTCCTTTGTATTCCTAATTAATTTAAATACAGTAATTAAGAACCGTTTTCAAAAAGAAAAAAGAATGGTGTAATTAGAAATATGCCACAAATTAATGATCAAGAAAGTACAATAATAATAGTTAGTAAGAGTTTATACGTTTTTTTTTTATTTAATCTATGATGATCAATAAGATAGCTCGTGCAAAATAAACTGATGTCTTAGCCCACGAAGTCAAAAACTACCTAGCCCACACTCCCTCTAGAGTCTAGACTAGTAGACTTTGTATGTTGCATTAACATTCCGTTTCCAACACGAAAAATAATATTGTTTATAGTAAAAAGATTGAAACCACTAGATTATCTACCATTTCGCTTACATTTATTATACTTTATAAAAAGTAATTTATCCAATTGAAAGTTGAAAAACTTAATTATTACCGACATCATATTTTAATTATCCCTTGAATTGCCAGCAAAAAAAAAAATCAAAATATTTCGTGAAAATAACTCCTAATATATTATTGGTTGTAATAAGAAAAAAAATAAAAAATAAAAAAAATAAAAAAGAAGAGAGCAAATATGAAATTAAATTGGATTAGAAACAAACAGCATAATAAATTAAATTCCTTTCGTATAAAGATCACTTTTCTGATTTCATTCCCAAATTCTGAAGTTTTTTTTCTTCTTCCCCTTTTCTTGTACTGGTTTTGCTTCATTTCTCCGCTAGATCTCCTCCAAAAACCATCTGATTTCGCTTCGGTCTGCCGTAGCGATGGAATCGTAAAGTGAGATCGTTATTTGCAGTTCCGTAAGATGGGAGTTTTGTCGAATAAGATTTCGAGGGAGCAATTGAAACCGGGGGATCACATCTATTCTTGGAGGCAGGCCTATATTTATGCTCATCACGGTTCCGTCTCTTCTCTTCTATTGCTGATTGATATCTCATTTTTGTGGTTTTTTTTTATAATTTTGGCGTTTTTTTTTTTACCACTTTTTGTATGTAATGGTTCGCCATGAATTCCGTAGCTGCATTTTGGGTCACTCTCCAAATTTGGGAGATACGTTTGGTTTTGCTTCTTTCTGATTGCTGTATTGGGTTGATTTCATGGGCATTTTGATTTTTTGTCTGATTTGTGTCATTTCATGGAAAATATATTGAACATAGATCAGGCTTAATCTTGTAGAACTATGGGGGTTAATGTATTGTATAACTTGGAAAGATTTGAATTACTACTTCAACTATCATGGAAAGGTCTTTAATTAAGAGGTGATGAGTTCAATCCATAATGACCACCTAAGTAGGAAAGAATTTCCTACATGTTTTTTAAATGTTGTAGAGTTAGGCTTTATGTCTTGTGACAATAGTCCAGATGCGCGTAAGTTAGCCTGAATACTCACGGATATCAAAAGAAAATTGACTACTTAATTTTTTCAATCATTCCATGTACGAGCAGAGCTAAAATTTTAAAGGGAGGGACAACAACTTTTTGTGTATACAATGTTTTAACCTTACAAATTTAAAAGGCAATTAGACGAAAACCTACGAAATCTTAGACTCTATTTAACTTGTTTATCTAAGATAAACTAGCTAATTGCTTCCTCCTCTCTTATTTTCTCCACCTAAGAGGCTAAGATGACTGGAGCTTTAAGTTGTTTTTTCTTTTTCTAGTTCAATAACATAGAATGACCATACTCTTGATTTTTGGTCGAAAATAGATGCCTTAACCTCTTGAACTATTCTCAGATTGGTGTTGCTGTTCTTAGGTTCTTTGTCTACAGGCTTTAGCGGTATCTTATGTTTTCTATTTTTTTCTTAGGTTCTTTGTCTCAGACAATCAAATGTTGTATGGTCAGGTGGTATGTCCCATGGGCCATGACATTAATCGAGATGTGCGAAAGCTGGCCCGGACAGTCACGAATGTGAAAAAAAAAAAAGTAACATAAATTAATAAGCTATCTAGATACGTCCTGTGAACAAAATGGAAAAGTGATGGTTAGATAAGTTATTACCCACTTCATGGATGCAATAGTCCAATTTATGCTAATACGACTTATCTGTTCGGTCTGAATCTTGCTTGCTTGCTTTCTTCTCAAATTCTCTGTATTTGAATTTGACACCCAAAGTCTGCATTTTCGGTTCATGTATAGAGTTATTCATCCAACCTTTCCATCAATTTGTGCCTAGTTGGTCTTGGACATGGACTTAAGAGTGCTTGAAACTTACATTCTTGACAATATGATACTTTTCTTTACTGTCTATTGTTAATATTTGCCTGACACCAAACATTCTTTGTAAATTGTACCTAGAGAGGCCATGTGTAGGTTCATTGCTTTGAAGTTTACTTGCTTTTGAAATTGGAAGTAATTAGACAATAGATTACATAGTGTTTGGATGGTGTTTTGAAAATATTTATCTTTTCCATTGATTGTTTACAAGAGAAAGAGTGGATCAGCCAAAGGAAGTTGTTTCTTGGTGCATGTGCATTATTGCATGTTGATCAAATACCAAGAGGAAATTCTTGAGTATATAAAAAGTTATGGAAAAGATCGTTGTTCTCAAGTGATTCATTGATCCAAATTATCACTAGATTTCTTTGTTTAAATGCTGCAAACTTTGTAAGTACACAATCCTTAAAAATTAATTTTGTTATTTTTTCCTGTTTACTTATATAACTCCAGGGATTTACACTGGTGATGGAAAGGTGATCCACTTCACTCGTGGAGGAGGGCTTGAGATTGGCTCAGGAACTGTACTAGACCGATTACTTGTTAGTTCATCTCCTCATTCTCCGGACAATCCATGTCCTGTATGTGGTGATCAGTCGAGTAGGGACGGTGTAATCTGTTCGTGCTTGGATTGTTTTCTTGCAGGTGGTGATCTCTACATCTTTGAATATGGTGTCACAACTGCATTCTTTCTCGCAAAAGCCCGTGGCGGGACGTGCACTCTTGCACCGTCTGATTCATCAGAAGCTATCCTTCATCGTGCTTCTTTTCTCCTCCAAAATGGCTTTGGCATGTATCACATCTTCAAGAACAATTGTGAGGACTTTGCCATCTATTGTAAAACAGGATTGCTCGTTTACACCAACCTCAGCGTCGGTAGGAGTGGTCAGGCTGCATCTTTTCTTGCTGCCGCAAGTGCAATTGTTTCTTCCCCACTTCGATATTTAACCACCAGTGGTAGCGGTCTGGTGCTTGTGGGTGCTGGTATGTATTGTGTTAGTCGATATGTTTCTGATATCGGAGTGCGTCGTGATGTCGTTAAAATCCCAGTTGAGGATCTTGTGAATAGAGCCCACAGTGGTAATGCTCCAGAGGAAGCAACGGAGACGGCCAAAGAGAAGACGACAATGGAGACGGACAAAGAGAAGTAGTGTTCTTGTTGGCTTTAAATTAAACCACAGAATCATCTCACAGTGTGAAACTGTGAAGATCGATTCGCCTTGCTTTAATTGTATTTGTATCCACATTGTTGAAACTGTTCTAACAGTTCATTCCTGTTTGTAACCGTGGATTCATGGCCGACTCTTTTAACTTGTTGAAATTGAAACATTTTATTGTTAGTTCAAAAGATAGTTTTGAGATGTAAAAGTTTGCAATATTCTAAAAATCAATCTCTCCTTTAAACCACTGCTTACTTCAAGGGTTGTTACATTTTCAGGTTTAAGTTATACAAACACCAACAAATATGAACATGGATGTTTCTGATAATCTTCACAACATATTTGAAAATAGCTTTCATATCATTTTAACCATTATTGCCATATTCAAACTTCACTCATAAAAATGTTTCTTGAATGTTACTGAACCTAACAAAAGCATACTTAACTCAACTGACATACAATATAAATTAGTTACCAACAAGCTACAGATTCAAATCCCAATCTCAAATATTATTGAACCTAGCAAAAGTAATTCTAACCATTCAAAATTGCTTAAAAACATGCCCGTGAAATCTACAATAAATTCTTGTAAAAAAAAAATCTACAAGAAGTTGACATAACTTTTTTTTTTTTTTTTGAAATCTTTTTTTTTTTTTTTTTTTTGACCAATTGGGCCTTGGGGTAGCCCAATTGGTCATGGAGGGTCTTGGGGTGCATAAGGGTATGAGTTCAAATCCCATGATGGCCACAGGTACCTAGGAATTAATTTCAAATTAATACCTATGGGTTTCCTTGGCATCCAAATGTTGTAGGGTCAGGCGGTATGCCC
>JBBMEF010000028.1:4302696-4345651 GCA_037832685.1 Sicyos baderoa | reverse complement strand
ATGTGGACAAAGCCTTTCCCCGGTCCTTGGTCGTTGCTTCCCGGTCCTTGGCGGTTACTGTGTCAGTTGTCTTAACTAAAACCTATAAAAAATAGGGAATTTGTACTCTATAGCAAATTTTCTATTCTACATTAAAATTATAGCAACTTTTTAAAAATATTGCAAATATAACAAATTTTTTTATAGACTCTATCAAACACTATTGATGGAGTCTATCAAACATTATTGATGTAATCTATCAGACGTTATTGATAGAGTCTATCAGACGCTATTGATAGAGTCTATCAGACACTATTGATGGAGTCTATTGATAGAGTCTATTAGACACTACTGATGGAGTCTATAGACATTACGAGTCTATAAATCTGATTTTGTTATATTTTCAAATATTTTTATTATTTTGCTATTTATGTAATTTTTTTGCCTTATTGTAATATACATGCAAATTCCCCTAAAAAATATATTTTTATTTTTTTTTGGAAAGAAGAATAAAAAAATTCATCTAATATTTGAGAAAGAGAAGATAAGGGAGTATTTGGATAGTAGATGAAAAACCAAAAGTAATGGCTGGTTGTCGATTAAGGGGCAATGGTGAATGGCCTCTTAAATATGGGACCCTTGAAAAAAATGCTTGTTTGTGACCTTTGATATTGATTTTCTCCCAAAAAAAAGTAATGTGAAAAAGGAAATGAGAGAAATTGTACTTTATATCATGAAGTGTTGTTACCTTATTGGCTTCTCAAAAGTTTCAAAAATGAGCATTCAAGCTTAAGAGGGTACAGTGTTAGTGTTACCATCAACAAGCAATAAATGGTTTGAGTGTTATGCTATGTTAGTGCATGTGTTTGTGTTGATGTGTTCTATTATACATGTTCGAGATTTGAGCTTCTAGCGTTTATAAGTTTAATTGGTATACAATTTATATACATTAAAATGTTATAGATTCGAATTTTTTTACGAATTTTATTTGTTCAAGTGGATTGTAATCTATTTTCATAATATGTGTAGATGATGAAAATCTATATTGTTAATGATTAGTCTTTTGCATCATTGAATGGATAGCTTAAATCACACACATGCTTTTGATTTACTCTCTTTGATTCCTTCATCACATTTTCTCTTAGATTTCTATTCAAGATTTATATCATTCTCCTCCCATTACATTTGTAGACTCTGTTGTTTTTGTTCTCTTTTTTAATGTGAGTTTCACTCTAAAGTCAAGTTGGGCATCATTTTGTTCTTGTAATTAGGCTTATAAGTGAATGCATAGGTAAGACCAAACAATTTCCTTTGCTTCTCTCATCATAACTAATGTGGAATGTTTCTATTCTCCAACTCTCAAACATCGCATATTGATTCTTTTTTTTAATAATTTATTGAGTTTAAACCCGAGACTTTGAAAGAAGCATACCTTTAAAACTCAAGCTTTTGACCAATTGAATCACTTCTCGAAACTTTATAATTGTTACATATTAATATAATCTTTCTTTTTGTATAGATAGATTGTTTCTTTTTCTTCTTCTTAATGTTATGAGAAATTTTCACAGGGCAATCGAATCATCTATCCTTAATTCGATGTTTTCGAGCGATTAGTCCTTATAACTATTAGTTGGAAAAATGTTGTGCATATGGGTGTGATTGCTTGGAACTTTCCCCCTTTGATTGTGGTAAGTACTAAGCTGGAATCAAGTTGTTTGCTTGGTAACTTTGACCTCTTGGATGGGAATGGGCAACTTGACCAAGCTGGATTCAGTAGTTTGAAAGCTGCAAAGCATACAAGTGTGGACTCCCACATTTTGGGTAATGCTATTTTTGTTATTTTTGGTATTTTTGGTACCTCTAAACTTTTATTTTCGAGCTTAGATAAATTTTATAATCTTTATTGAACTTTTTATTTAAAATGTTGCAATTTTAACCTTCTAACAAATTTTCACTCCAAATATAGATTTTAGAAGTTGGGAAGAAAAAAGAACACAGAAGTTAGAAACGATATTAAATTGATAACATTTAAGAGAAAAACGTTAGAAATTTAGGGTTTAGGGTTGATAACAAATGTTCACTCCAAATATAGATTTGTTTTTTAATGTTGAAATTTAAAAAAAAAAAAAAAAAAAAAAAAAAAAAAATTGTCAAATTATTTTGTGGTTATTTTATATATTGTTCAAACTTATTTTTGCCAAAATTTTATTTTAAAAATAATTATTTTATAAAGAATTTTATGTTTGAAGACTTAGATTTTGACTCTACATTGTTTGGATACAAATTTATTAAAAAAAATTAATTCTTAAATAACCATCATTAATGAACTTATCACTTACTTAAAGCACTTTTTAGCATCAAACTACTCTATGATAATTATTTGGATTGATTATCATAATTAAATTATGAGTTATTATAGTTGTGATGAGAAGTTACAACGTTAACACATCAATTATTATAATAAATAGCACAAACACAAATTGGTTTAATATAACTTAACATAACTCAAGGCCAAAACACTTGAAAGATCTTAAAATGTATCTACTCTTGATAATCAATAAAAGTGATATACTTTTTTCTCTCATATATCTTAGCTTTCATACCCCAAACGTTACGCATAGCATAGTCAGTTCAACACCAAACAAAATTTTCCAACAATACCAAAATTGGAGGACCAACTTTATAATCTCTTCATATAACTCAATGAAATGAGGATTTACAATTACAATTACAAAAAGGTGATAAATTTATTAAGGTAAACAAGAAGGAACATAATTACAATGAACAAAGGAAGCCTATTTATGAGGACATGTTAAAAAAAATAAATCAAAAAAGAAAAACAAAACAAAACCTTAACAAGCCAAAGCTGAGAAAGTGGTGGTTTTCAGATTCATACCCTTTTTTTTTCTTCTAATAAACAAGATATTATATCTCACCAAGGCTGTGTTTTCTCCATTTTGCATCTGTACAAAATTCAATTTGAATCTATAAGCAAAGCCTAATCCTCTTCTCTTCCCTCTCTGCATCTGTGATTGAATGTGGCTTTGTAGCTCTCTCTCTCATGCATCTTTTGTAAGGCACAAACCCTTTTGTGTTCTTTTCGTGGCTACTTATTAGCTCAGAAGACAATGCTTTTCCAATCAGCCAATTTTTAGAAACTGAATCTCCATCTCTGTTGGGAAATAGTCTGTTGCTTTGGATATCGTTTTCTCCGCATTTGTCGGTGTTTTCCTCGCTGTTTACTGATCCGGTGTTCGACCCGCACCATGATTGATCCTTGTGAGTTTCCTTATCATCAACTTCCGGATTCAAATCTGAATCTGCTTGTTTGAGACATTGTACAAAAGGGTGTGGGTAGCTTCCATAAGAGCTCCACCATGGAACCGGGACAGCGGAACCGGGGTTTTGATTTGAGAATCCGCTGTTGAGTTGTATGAAATAGTAAGCTCCATGGTTCCAGGTGCCCTCTTTATTTCCCATGGAAGATTCCACGACCTTGGAGTTCCATGGTGATATTTGCTTGTCGTTTTCGCTTTGTTTACGGTTAGCCTCGGATGTGCAGGTCTCTATGGTTGGAGTTTGGTTCTGGGGACTTGTTATTAATACAGTTCTTCCAAAGAGCTTAAGACTCTGGACTGGCACTTCGTTTGTAGAGGCTTCTTTTTCACTCACATCATCCCTTGGAAATAATTCAAGGTTCTGTCATAAAAAATAACAGAGCTTTTAGTTGAATCAATAGTGATTTAGGTAATTTATGCAAGCTAATGAATAAGATGGCTATCAGATAGGAGACAAAAAAAGCTGTACCTTTGAAATTTCCTCATGGGGGATTGGATTTTCTGTCCCTGGGGTTGCTGTTGGAGATTCATTATCCAAGGATGATGAGTTTGGCTCTGTGGATGGGATAGATGAATCTGGAGATGCACCGTCATGATGAATTCTTGAACTGGCGAAAATTAGCACATCCGAATCGCTTGCTGCTATGACTGTTGACGATGGGGATTGGCATTCTTTTTCTGAAAGTTGTGGGGACAAATACCTTGTCTGTTCTGCAATGGAGGATAACTTGTGCGACCGAGGTAGTACTTCTTTACGAGGATATGGATGAGCCGGTTTTCGTTTTGGGCGCGGTGGAGGAATCTCGATGCATCCTACTGAATTTGTGCTACACCCGTTTGAATTACGTGTGACCTAAGGAAATAAGAAATCAATGAGAAATCGGAAGATCGTGATGTACAAGCATCGATATGTCAAGGATTGTTTGCAAGCCTCGTGATTCTTAACAATTACTTACATTCTTAAATCATTCATAAATCTGGATATGTAACATTATGGTTGATATTAGATAATGAGAACTGGAAAGAGCATTATACCTTGGAGAAGAACTTCTGAGCATGGCTACGAATCTGAACTGCAGTCTTCGTGCCCACATGCTCTGTTACAGAACAAAAAATAATGAGAAAAAATGAAAACAAAATATAATAAGGATTCCATATCGTTAGTTTGGTTACGTGCCATCAATCAACATGCTCGTTTTGGTTCAACTAACCTTCGATTTGTCGCCAATCACGACCATACAGCTTCAGAGCTTCAATAAACTTTTCATGTTCTTCCTCTTTCCATTTCTCTCTTTGTTTTGTGATTGTGTATGGTTTCCTTGCCTAACCAATGAGAAACATAGGGGTAAAAAGTTAATAAAAAAGGCTTGAAATGAAACATGCCAAAATTCTAAAACAGAGAAACTAGGCAATGAAAGTAAAAAACCTTTGGAGAAAACTCTTTCCCACTTGAAAAACTGTCCTTCAATTGGACATTTGCTGAAGAATATTGATCAACGGTCACAGTTGAATCATAAACAGCTGAACTAATGTTCTCAGAACATAAACCTCCACCAGTATTCTACAGTAATAAACAATCAGAAGACGAGTTAATAATAACATTCGAGTAGATCGCTGTTTCAAACAACATTATGGTTATGACATTGATTCTTTTCCAAAACAAAGTAAAATGCTCTGGTATTGAAAATGAACTACTAAAACTCAAGCCAGAATGGGTTCTTACCATATTCAAATTCCCAGAATTATTCAAAAAACTGTGCATATGATTATAAGAAATAAGATATTTTATGTTTTGTTCACTTTCCCAGATGCTCTGTATATATATGTACCCAATTTCTAGATAATTACAAACTCCAAAAAGGGAGAAAAAAATGCGAACAGAAAACTATCAGAAATTGTGCACGATTGAAATATGTCTGAATAACATCAATCATAGTAAATCCAAACCAATCAGCAAACAAAAAAAAGCCTAAAAATTCGCAGATAAATTTGGAAAACATTTCAAGAGCAATTTTAGGAGGCCAAACTTTAGGTTAATTGTACATATCAGCAAATTCTGACCAAAATTCATGTAATTCATCACATGGGCAAAACAAGAAGGAAGAACAAAACACGTTCTCCCTATTATTTCTCAATTCCCATACCAATAATTAACAAGATTTAAACGTTTTCAACCTGCAAAAACGGACCAAATGAAACATGTGTTCAAAATAACATTTAAAAAGATAAGAGCAGGATTCAATAGTTTCGATCACGAGAATCGGTATTTGTCCCTCTCACCCTCCCCCAATATGTACTAAAAAAATAATAACAATAATAAGAGCAGGAGACAAAAATTAGAATATCCATACTTGTGGTGATTGCTTGTTTGCAGCACCCATGTGTTAATTCTTCAATAACCCTAAAATTGAAAGATCAGACTCTGAACCCTAAAATCTTCCTCTAGGGCTTCAAACTCCACAAAAATTGAAGAACGAAGAACGATTTCGTCCGTACAAGAGCGAGAAAAGAAGAACTAGGTTACTCGATTTCGAAGAAAAGAAACAAAATCAGGAACAGTAAGCTTCATTGATCTGTAAATGAAACAAGTCCTGGTTACGAACAAAGAAACCAGAGAAGATTCAGCGGCGATTAAGTGAAGATGATGAGAAAAAATGGAGAGGAAATTGAGGGAAATTAGGAGTTGAAGAAAACCTGTAAATGGAGATGAAAGAAGAGAAAATGACGATACAAGCTCACAGAACAAATCGACGACCGAGAACTTTGGCTTCCGGTGAAGGGCATAAATAAATTCATTTTAAAAAAACAAAATAGAAAGAAAGAAAAAAGGGTCCCTCCCACAAATAGTCTCTGTCATTACTAACGAATTAAACAGGTCAAAGTTGCTTTTTCATTAGATTAATTCTATAATCTTTCAAAATTACATATTTTAACTACGATCGGTAGCGTAGTTGGTTATCTTATTTGGTGTTCATTTCAACTTGACATTATATAAAATTTGTGGAACAGCTATGTCCTCTATATAAGATTTATGGCTTACTTATTATTTTAGAGCAGTTATGTCCTATGTATACAATTTGTGGCTTCATTTCTCTCAAATTGTACTAGAGAAAATAAAATAAATTACACAATTTTTATTTGTGATTGACTATTTTAATTTTAAGAAATAGGTAAACATGAAAATTTTTAGATTTGAATATAAATATTAAAATGAAAATGAATCACAAATCTTCGTTCCAACAATGTGATCGTATGCAATTAGTTATTTTATTTTAGAACAACATCAGAAGTTAAATTGGATTCAACCCACAACCTGTATTGATACCGAACACAACAATCAAATTTAAAGATAAAAAAAAAATCTAACAAAGAAAAAATCTTCTCATACAACTATCTTAATAAATAAGAAGTAAAAACATATCTAAAAGATATCTTTAACACTTCCAAAATATGTGAGCACTATAAATAATTAAATTAATGACATCTTACTTTTTATAGATTTTTTTTTATCAAATCACTAAATCGTTTTGTGATAATTAATTTATATATGATTATTATGTTTCATTTAAGGCTTTTGCTCTTTTAACATTTGAATATTAAATGGAAGAGATATTTGTAGAATCTTGTATTATTGTTGAGACCATATATAAGTCCAATTAATGACTTGGTACTATTAAGTACTAACTATGATGTAAAATAATAGATATTCAATAATAGTATACAACCGATATTGAAGATATGTTTGGAGAAAGTGTTTTAAAAAATGAATGATAGTGATTGCTAAAGTTTTAAATATTATGAAGAGTTTTGATTTAAAAAAATGTTAAAAGTGAAAATTTATAAATATACTAGTTACGGAATTAATTTATAAGTAGGTGAGCTTTCAAAAATTGGACTATTATAAGAGTTTTTTAATATAAAATTAAATTTAATATATGGAAATTACGAGAAATGAGGGAGAATAAAAAAACAAACAAAATTCCAGTACTAAATACTAGGGGTGCACACGAACCTGACAACCCGAGAAACCCGAACCAACCCGACCTAATTTGTCGGGTTGAGTTGGGTTGAATACATGAATGGGTTGGGTTAGGTTCAAAATCATGAAATTTTCATGGATTGGGTTGGGTCAAGGGTTGACATAAAATCAACCCAACCTAACCCGACCAACCCGAATTTCATATTTAGTTTAAAAATATATACTTTTACCTATAGCATAATTATTATGTTATTTAATTATTTATATTAAATGTTACATATTAATTTAATTTAACCATTATTGTTAAACTTTTATTTTTTAATATTTTTTAAACCTATTGATAAGGTTTTGGAATTAGGTAAACTTAAATTTTTCATTGGCAATAAAAATACACTTATGTTAATGTCGTCTTAAGTTTCTAGGAATCGAAAAAGAGGCGTTAAAAATTGTTTATTGAATACATTGCTTATCATGGTGAGCTTTTTTAATTTTAGAGTACTTACAAATTATGAACCCGGTAACCCAACTCAACCCAACCCGAAAATAAATGGTTGGGTTGGATTGGGTTGTGTCTTTAATTGGATTGGATTGGGTTGAAGAATTGACCAACCCGAATTTTTAGGTTGGGTTGAAAATCACCTCAACTCAACCCAACCCAACCCAACCATGTTCACCCCTACTAAATACAAAACTAAATAAAACTTGTGGCTCACGTCCGAAGTTTAGCTAGATTACACGTGGCAGTTCTTCTATTATCTTCTCTGGGCTAACCTTTTTCCCAATCTGACGTCATCAATTCTGACCTTTTTTATAAAAATGTCAACAATTTTTTTTCTTTGTTCAAACAAAAATCTAATATTGGTTTTATTTTCTTCAAGATTTTTTTTTTTTTTTTTTTTTTAGATTGCCTCTTAAAAAAGGTACAACACACGAATTTTCTAGTTGACACTCAATTCAATATTATTCTAGTTGAAGAATGGTTAAGTGTAGAGTTTGGATAAATAAATTACATTAACGATGATCGTACCCTTTCTTTTATTTTTATGGAAGATTATCATTAAAATATAAAATTAATAAGAAGATTATAATTGAAATGACTATTTAAAATTAGACAGAAAAGTCAAAAAATTAAAAAATAATTTATATTCTAAATCTATATAAATTATCATTAAATTAATATATTATTTATTAGAATAATTTGTGACCATATTATGAATTTTTTATTTTAGATAAAAGTATATGAATGTCGTAATTATAAAGACGACAAATCAATTAAATCTGAACGTGGACAGCTTTTTTTTTTTTTTTTTTTGTGAATCCATTAAATTCATAATGGGAAACCAAAACAATCTAGGCCAAGTAAATTTTGTTTGATTCTTTTTGTTTAATTAAAAAAAAAAAAAAAAAAATCGACCTTATCCTTTTCCAATTAAAGTCACTTGCTCTATCAAGTACTTACTTTTATTTCACTTTTTATCTTACATGATTAAAAAAAAACTGAAGAAGACTACTCGATCTTTCAGATAGATATTTTAAAAAAAAAACACACATGTTTTTTACATGATTTATAATTTTTTTTTTAAAAAAACTACAAACACCAATTAAACTCGTTTGAAAGTTGAAATCATCAATTTGTTATATTATATTAAAAAAAAAAAAAAAAAAAAAAACACATCAACCAGTCAAAATTTGTTACCCACTTTATCCATTATCCATTATTTTGCTTTATATTTCAAATAATTAACTCAAGAAATCGAACAGTTTTTTTTTTTTTTAAAAAAAAAAAATTATCACGGAATGGTTCAATTGGTTAAAGAGAATTTTGAGGTACATAAAGAATTGAGTTTAATTTACGGTGACTACCTAAGAATTAAGCGGTAAACATTAGTCGAGTGCGAAAGCTGGCCGAACAATAAAAAATATTAAAAAAGATACATGGTTAAAAATGTCATTATACTTCACTTAATTTTAAATATATATTTATAATTAAAATGCCATAAGTTCAAACTTTCACATTTAATAAGCAAAAAATTCCACTCATTATTAAAAATATATATAATTTGAGCTAAATTGATTAACAAGTACTTATAACTAAAATATCATGGTTTTGAATCATAAAATTTGAAACTAAAAAAAATCCTAACAATAAATAAAATGACCTCGGGATTAATATTCATCGGATAATCAGAGAAAAGAATAATAATGTAATAATAGTAATATATATTATTTCAAACAAAAAATAATAATATATAATTTTTTTTTTGAAATTATAATAATTGAGGTAGAGAGACTAGAACTCAATACCTCCAAATAATTAGGTGTACATTAATACTGCTTGAGCTATTGCTCTATTAGCATAATAATATATATGTTACAAACCATGAAAAAAAAAATAATAATGACCAAAAAAATGCTGGAGGTACTAAAAAAAATGCTGGAAGAAAATAATATCTGAAAGGACGTGAGCTATCCATAAGTAAAAATACCTTATAAAAAAAAACCATAAATAAAAATATAGAAAATAAAAAATAAAAGAAAAATATCTCCATAGCGGAGAAAGTGGGGCGGGAGTTTAATGGATGAGGGCAACCAAATATTTAATTTGAAATTAAAATCCCCGTTTATTTTTAAATAAATAAAAAAACAATTAATAAGACATCTCAGCTGTCACTTTTTTTTTTTTTTTAAAAAGACATGTCAGCTGTCACTAAATTATCTCACGCTTTTTGGCCACGTCATTTCCCACTTTTCACTTTTCCACGTGTACACTCCTAAACCAATAGGAGCGAGCCCATGTGGATGTCTTCCCGCTACTCGCTTCTAATTGGCTGCACCTTTTTTGTTTTTGTATATATTTTTTTAAACGTAAATAAAAAAATTTGCAACCACAAAAATTACCGATAGCGACCGTTGCTGAACAAAAGACGGATATTAGAGTGGCGGTTTTAGAGCTTTGATAACTGACACGTGGCATGTTGTTTCCAAAATGGAACGTTCGAGTTTATTTTTTATTTTTATAGTTATTATTATTATTATCATCATTGTGAGGTGTTAGATTTTTTTTTTTTCTTCCCTTTTCTCTCGCTTTTGGATTGGATATTATTCTTCCACTATCGTGATATGATGGCCATTGAAATTAGATATATATTTATTTTCATAATTGCAAAATATTTTTCGTTTTCAGAATACTTATGAAAGGTTGTTTATTTGTTTATTACTAGATGAACAAATTTATATTTTTCTTTTAAAAGAACAAATTTGATTAAAATTTGATTTTGGTCTTTATATGGGAGATTTGAAAGCATAACACAAGATAAACTCCATTTATGCACTGTCAATCACAACAATACATTAACAATGGTATTATTTTAGTGATATTTTGTATAATTTAACAATCACAAAATTGTAACTTGAATTTCTCATTCTTCCATGTTTTTCAATAAAAAAAAAAAATTACATATTAAAAAATATATAGTACATATTCTAAAATAATAAATGTAGTTGTACACCAATTACACCATGTATAATATGGTAACTAATTGGTAACGATATCGAATATCAAATGTGGTTGAAGTCAAAATAATAATAATATATATCTCAACCATAAATAGTTTCCTTTTTCAAAAAAAAGAGAGAAAAAATGTTTTTTTTTTTTTGAAATATTGAGCCTCAACAGTTGGACTGTTTCTTGTGACAAGAAAAGATAGTTATCAACATACATTTTAAGTAAAATCTATAATATATCCCGCAAAATATTTTATAAAAAAAATGTATCAAGTTTTTTTGTTATCTTCAATATTTGTGCATACCCATATATAAGTTGGTGGAAACAAGAAAATACAAATATCCTATTGAGAAAAATCATTAGCCATACACTAAAATATTGAGGTTTTGTAGACTTTTTTTAGGCATTTTCTACATTTTCTCTTTTTTTTACTGGGCTACCGTTTTGGGCATCGAAGTGTATTTTTTTTTTTTTTTTTTTTGTTGAAATGCAAACAAAATATCCATGCTAGTTAGACGAGGGGAAGATTATGAGTATATAAATGATGTCAACCATCTTTATTGGTATGAAATATTTTGAGAGATGCAAAAAAAACAAAGTCATGTAATTAATCTAGGGCCAAAGTGAACACCATCATGTAAATGTGAAAATTTGAGTAGAGTTATCATCTTTATCATTATTTTATTTCCTTTTTATAATAAAGAACAAAATAAAAAGTGAGAGAAAAAACCTATCTTTTAAAAAAATATGAAGCAAAAACACAAAATTGGATGTTAAAATTTAGGAAGTGCGTTCAAAAGATTTTTATGGAGTAACGAATGTTAAAATTTAAGAAATTGCCAAAATCTACCTATCTCATGTAATATTTGCTATAATCAAAGTGTTTAGTCGACGATGCTAATAAATGATGTTATGAGTAAGTTCCGACAATAGGAATTAATTGAAATCGACAGAGAATTTTTGTAGACCAAACAAGTTTGATCAATATAGTTGAAGGCCAAACCAGGCCCAAAAATGAGCTTTGGGCTAAAACACCTTTCTTTTCTTTTTATATATTTTTTTTTAATAAGACTTTTTTTTAAGGAAATTTGTTGTGTATACCAACTCTAAGACTTCTATTAAAATTATAGCACATTTTAATCAAAAATTCATTTATACTAAAATTCTGAATATTGAACTCAATCAATAACTAGTGATTGAAATCAATCAATTTGTTAAGTGATTGAGCTCAACTGATTGAGTTCAATCAACAACTAGTGATTGAACTTAATCACACTCAATCACTCGATTAGTTTCAATTTTTTTTTGTATATGTGCAATTATTTTCAATTTTATGCTATAGATGTAATTTTTTAGTCAATTTTTATTATTCATGAAAAATCTCATTTTTTTTAGGGTATTTTACATATTTTGCAAAAATAAGAATAAAAACAAAAATAGCACCCATTAAAATAAAAATAATAATTAGGTTTTGTGTTTTTCTCCCTCTCCAGCAAGCAAGTCGAAATCCAATGAACTAGGTTTCGTTCTTACCGATTTCAGCTTTGATTTGATTTTGTTTGTGTTTGAATCGATCAATTGGCAATCCGTAAATGGGGTCTTGTGTTTGTATCTTCAGTTGTGAAGGTTTCATGGTGAGTTACTGTAACCAGTGTCTACGGCTATGTTCACTAACGACCAGAGGCAACTGGAACGAACCGGAAGATATGGAACTCCAAGGCTTCAATACCTTCAGGTGCCTTTCACTTTATGTTATCCTTTTCAATTCAATTTTGAAGGCTTGTTTCGATTTCTTGGAATTTTGATTTTCAATGCGCTTTTTCGGTGTTTTTGTTTTTCAGGAATTAGTGAATGAATTTCAGAGCTCAACTGGTCAAGGTATGTTTCTCCCTTTCCATTGGAATCTGAACGGGAAGATTTTGGGAGAAATTGTTTAAACAATGTGGAAAATATGATTATTTCTCAGTTTTTAGAGGTGTTCAGTTTGGAGTTTTCGAGAATGTTGCGAGTCACGCATTGGTAAGGTGAGGATATCTCTTAGTGTTTATAAAGTAGGTGGATGGATCTTCGGGTGGTATTTGGGCTCTCGTTAGATTCAATGTTTCTCTTTGGACCTTAAGAACTATTTTACTAGATGGAGACTCAGGGTTGTATTTGGATATGTCCTTTTCTTTTGATCTTTCGTTCTCTTCTGGATGACAATTGGGTTATTATAACAAATTATTTCTCTAACTCATATAAGTCATACTCATAGTGATGAATTTATGTAGTTTCTCTTAACAAAGGAGTTTTGTCTGATGAATTCCAAAATGTTGTAGTTCTTTTATTATAAACTCAAAAGGCTAAACAGTTGGCATTGATCCTCTTGAACTCACAGAAATAAAAGAAAGAGTTGCTGCAAATTTGGCAAACTTTGCTTATGATCCTTACAATTATTCCTTCTTACGCCAGGTATAAATCACTATTTTGGGCATTGCCTTACTTTTTCTCAGAGCTTCTCTATTGATGTTGGCCTCCTTTTCCACCTTTCTGAACCGTATTACTTAAGTGTAATTTTTTGTGCAGTTAAATGTTTTGGAGCTTTTCTTGGACTGCATAACGGAGCCAAATGAGAAACTTATTGAATTCGGCGTTGGAGGGATCTGCAATTCGTGTGTTGGTGCGTTTTCTATTTTGAACCTTGGGTTGTTGTTTCATAATTTAAAACACATTTGGTATAGGTGTGAGGGCTGATTGTTTTATTGATGAGATGGCTAATTTTACTGTTAATCTTTTCATGCAGATCCTGCTAATGCTTCTATTATAACTCAGTGTGGTGGAATTCCCCTCATCATTGAATGCTTATCAAGCCCTGTAAGGAATACTGTAAGTTGAGAACCTTGTGTGTTACTTCTTGTTACCTTTTCACTCTCAAGATCATAAATAGAATTACAAGAAAAGAAATTGATCATTTGGGTCTTTGGAAAAACTGATTTGGGGCCTACTGTATGAAAGTTATTTTGTGATTAAGCTTTTATTTTTTAAAATTGTCAACATGATTTAGCTTTCCTTTTCTTCTCTCTTGCTATCAAATATTGAATTTCAATGTATTTTCCTCTCTTATCTTGGACAATTTTTTTTTTGTCTTTTGAAGAGAAAGAAATCATTTTTGTACTTCTACTAAGATATAGAAGCCTGGAGCCAAATAGGATATCAGTCTTCAATTTTGATGCAGTACTATCTATACTTTTTTTTTTTAAAGGATTCTAAAAAATCTGTACTAAATCATCATAAATGGATTTCCTTTGACTCTGTCAAATTGATGTCCCCTGTGAATTGTGATTGAAGCAATGTTGATATTCCCTTTGGTTTACAAAAATCACATCTTCAACCAGTGTTGCTGGGCAGATTCGTTCTGGAATTTGATGTTTGGGCTTTTTGAGTGGAAGTTTGTGCGTCCCAAAGACACATCTTCCTTGCTGTGGTGTTTTTTAAATGGCCATCCCTTCAAGAACACAAAGGAAATCCTTGGACTAACTTTGTTTATGCCTTCTTTTGGATTTGGTAGTGTGAGAGGATCAACGGGATTTTTTTTTGAGATTACAACAATTGAGTGTGGGGGATTCGAACTCATGACCTTTTTGGTCATTGAGTGTACACTAATGCCGCTGTTGAGCAACTGCTCTTGTTGGCGAACAATGGGATTTTTAAAGATGATACTATCCTTCTCAAAGCTCTTATTGAAGTGGTAGTTCATACTGTATTGTCTTGGTGTCACAGATGACCTCATTTTCGTAACTATGACCTATCTTTCTTATTTGTTCATTGGCATCATTTGCTGGAATTATTTACAATAGGATTTTTTTTTTTTAATCTTTCATTTATCAATATATATTCCCTTTGGTTTTGATCCAATGAAGTGCCAACATTCCTCTTTTTTTTTTCTTTTTTTTTTTTTTAAATTAAGGTGAATCAGGCAGTTACCTCACCTTTTTGTGTTTTGTCAAGATCATTAGTGCACTGAGTATGTTTAGAATTCAGCCACAATTGAAAATGCAAGCACCCTTGTGGTAAACTGAAAAATTCTTATCAGGTGAATTATGCACTTGGCGCCCTATATTACCTCTGCAACTCATCAACTAAGGAAGAGATTATGAAACCAGAAGTGGTAGATGTCATCAAGAGATATGCAGCGGCAGAGACTGCGAGCTTCAGTCATCTCGCGAAGGCTATTCTGGACAAGCACTTACCTGAGAGAAATTGAGACTCGATATCCTTGATGGCGAAATCGAGTGAAAGCATCTGCACTGATAGGTTTTCCTATCCTCCTTTTCTCTTGATCCTTGTATGATCTTATGAGTACTAACTTATCTGTACGGTTACTGGGTGTTATCAATGATTTTCTAGTGATGATTCTTGTGTATTGCCTTAAGATTATTTAACAGTAGTGTAAGTTTTTCTAACCCCCCCATTGTCATGATTATGTTTTCTTATTACAGGGGTATCGGGCTCACTTTTTGTATTTCGCTCGCGGTCCACCCTTGTTTGTCTCCATGAAGGTCTTTGTCAACTCAAGTAAGCTTTAGAAGAAGAGGGTTTTAAGTTATTAAATTTTCAACCTTGATGAATGAGCAATTCTCCATGAATTGGGGATGGTAGTCTCTAAAGAGGTGATATTTTAATACTCTCTTTGATTTCAAGTATTTGCATTGGATTAATTAAGATGAGATATAAAGCTTCCATGATCATGTCAAGAAAATAGTTCCTTTTTAAAAAATAATATTATTATTGTTACTATTTGTGTGTTCAACATGTGATAGATTCAAACTTTTGACTTGGTCGGAGACATGTGTTAAACAATTAAGTTCAAAGTAGCTTACCAATATTAAAGATCTAATTGGCCAGGATAGTCACCGATATCAACAAAATATTAAAGATCTAATTAAAATCAATTTTGTGAGTCTTATGTTGACTATAGCAATACCTACCAATTATTCCTAATTGGTGTTGACATTAATTTGTAGACACTTCTTGTATTTCTATTCCTTTGATATTTTTAGGTGTCTGACCTAAAGATAGGCGGAGTTATCTCAAGTATAGTAGAGTGAATCTTCGATTTCTGGTTTTCAAAAAAAAGAAAAGAAAATGGTGGCTCAGTTTAAGATTAGCCTCCTCTATTCTTCAGCTGATGGCTGGCTTTAAGAAAAGAAAGGAAGAACATTCAAATCCTATTCAAATTACTTGATCTTCCTATTCCTTTTGTCCTTTTAACTTGAAAGTTGAGTTGTTCCTCAAATGTTGGTTAGTACATCAAACTAATCAACTATCTATTAGAAAAGGTTGCAAGGTTTCTAAAACAATGCAATAATCATCATGGGGTGACTCAATTCGTCAAAGGGGTCTTGGGGTGCATAAGGTGATGGGTTCAAGCTCCATGGTGGTCATCTACCTAGGAATTATTTTCTTACGGATTTTCTTGACATCCAAATGTTATAGGGTCAGGCGGTATGTCCCGTGATATTAGTCGAGGTGCACGTAAGCTGTCCCGGACAATCACGGATATCAAAAAGAAAAAAACAGTTATATGCAATGGGTTCACAATCTACTTAGAGGTGGGGGAGTAAACAAGTAATTTCCTTTTTCTTTTTTTCTTTTAATTTATTTTTTCCTTGCGTAGATTTTGAACTTTTGAATTTGCTTTATTTTGAATTGTCCAAGTAAATGATGGTATTATAACTTTGTGAATTCGGAATAGTTAAAAGTTGAGATTGCAATAACTAATAACTACTTTAGTTCACCACATCATTTTCGTCAGTTTTTTAATTTTTTTTTTTTAATGTGTAATCTTAAATAATTCGACCTGATATTAAAATTTTAAAAAAAAAAGAAAAAAAAAAAAGCACAAAGTGTAATTTGACGAGCCACCTAAACCGTGTTTGGTTAGTTTGTTCTAAAAAAGTGTCTGATGCTTCTCGGATCCATTTGACTCTCTCTTTGCTTATTTCCATCTACTTATTTAATGACTTCAATTAAATTAAACATATTGAGAACAATAAAAGTGAAATGGATTAAAAAAAAAACTTAAACTATTTGGCATATATGTAATTTTTAAAAAGTATTTATAATTAAAATAGAAAGATTAGAATTTACGAATTGTAGCAAAATTTTGAAGTCAAACCGAGCAATAGGCAGTTAAAAAAAAGAGGCTTTTTTAAGGTTAGGCTATCTATATAGAGAACTTAATCTGGGCATCGGTTAAAAATTTAGCAAAACTAGTTTTTGGTTTAAAATTAACAAATTTGTTTTATTAACGAAGACACTATTACCCCAAATCTAATAAATGCGGTTGAATGCAAATTTTTAGAAAATACAATTTTTTTTTAAAAAAATATCTCTCTATAATTAAGTAAATTAGTTAATTGCCTCCAAAAATCCTGTACAATATCATTAGTAACTTTGAAAATATAATATTATTTATTATTAATATAGTATTAAATACTCATTAATACAATCAATAGAGCAATAGCTCATACGACATCAATATATACCTAATGATTTAGAGGTTTTGGGTTCGAGTCTATTCATCTCTCGATTATTTTAATCTAAAAAAAAAAATACAGTATAATTTGAATCCACTCAATGACAGAAATAACAAAAAAAAAAAAAAAAAAAAAAAGTAAAAATGAGTATTTAAAAGAGAAAGATTGATGAAAAAAAAAAGGAAAATTAAAAAATAGCTATACATTATAATTTCCCTAAAAAAAACCCATCTTAATGTGCCCATGAACTATAAGGTTATAAACATTTATCTTTGTAGTTTTACTTTTATTTATTTATTTATTTTTGTTTAGATTACCCTTAATTGTAGTTTGAACTTTAAAAAATAGCAAAATATTAAATTATATATTTTTGCATGAAATTTATTTTAATTAAATAAGCCACAAGTTCAAGTCGATAAACATTTTATAATCCGTCTATATTTTTCCAAATATGTTGGATTATCCATATTTGACTACCACACAATTTTTTAAATGAGAAAGAATTTCTAAAAAAATTCTAATTTCAACCGATTTATTTATTTCATTCTTCAATCATAATGAGAAAGAAAGAAATAAAGATCTTGGGTGATGAAATCAAATTTCTGATTTAGAATTTCCTATAAAGTCTTGGGACTAAAATGTCATTGTCACCACAAATATCTTATAAACAAATGAGGCTCTTCTGAATTTTAGATATTTGTCTTCACACAGCTGGGAGGTTGGCCAATGATATTGACTTTTACCAACTTTTATGACCGTTTTGCCCTTATGGCGGCTAACTACCAAAATTGCCTTTTGCTTTCATAATTCATACCTCTTTATATATATATATTTTTAGGGGATTTTTGATGTATAACAAAAATTGGCTAAAAATTGCATTTATAGCACAAAATTGAAAATAATTGTATATATATCAAAATTTTGAGTGATTGAATTCAATCGAACTCAATTAATAACTAGTGATTGAACTCAATCAGTTGAGCTCAATCACTTAAAAAACTGATTGAGGTCGATTGAGTTCAATTATTCAAAATTTTGGTATAAATGAAATTTTGATAAAAATGTGCTATAATTTTAATAGAGGGCTATAAAATTGGTATATATAACAAATTTTCTATCTTTTAATTATTATTATTTTAATTTTCCCCTCCAGATAAAACCATAGCCATTGTTTTTCAGGGGTCAATTTTGGAATTTAAATGTAGCATAGCAATTATATTTTGAATTTATAGTGGCAGAACTCACTTTTCAAAAGCCTTCCATGGCACCATCAAAGACAACGATGAGATTATTTGCCCTTTACGTAATTCGATGAGCCATTTTTGTTGTTAGGTTGGAACAAAATAAAACAAAAGCTTTTTTTTTTTTTTTTTTATAGTTTATGTTGTAAGTCATTCTTATAATCAATGGATGCATGATTATAAAGAGACTCTTTGTTGTAGGAGTCATAATGCATTATTTTACTATCATATTTTATTTACATAAAAAAAATTACAAAAATGTTTGGAAATATTTATATAACAATTCAATATAAATTGAGTAGATATAAAAAAAATATCTTAAATTATTTATGCTTTTATGTTTGCCGGTCAATTTATAGTATTTATATTTTAAAATAAGTTTATTCATATATAAATTCATTGAGAGTTGTTTCACAAAATTATTTGTTTTTAAATTTAAAACTACTGTAATTATAAAATTAAAAAATGTATAAATAAAAATTTATGAAATGAAATATAAAAGAAAAATATAAGATATCAAAATGAGCATGGTTCAACTGACATCTCAATGATTTCGAAGTTAAAAATTTTATTCTCTTAATCCCATTTCTCAAGAAAATAAATAAATAAAAAGATACATTGATGAATAGAGAATTTTTCTTTAGAATCTTAGAAACCATAAATCAAAATTCATTTTCTAGTTGCACATGATTACCAACAACAAACTTTTTAAAAGTAACAAGGAGATATAAATTGGTTTGTTGAAAAAAAGAAAGGCTAAGTTGCAAATACTAAGTGAACCATGTGAGGTAGATGGAGTTGCACATTAAAGAAAGGGAGCAAGAAAATGTTTTTGTATATTAAATAGAGAATGATACCTTGCATGTGTGTGTGTGTGAGAGAGAGTGTGTTCTAAAGGCAGAGAGTTTTATTTTATTATTAATATTATATATTTTAACCCTTTGAGTGAAAATGACAATGTGACAGGAAAGAAAGGGAAAATATATAAATAACAATACAAGTTTTTTCCGTATAAGTTGGACGAGAAAAACCACAAACCGAGAGTCTATGCTTAAATTCAGCGGGTAGTCCCGCTTGACCTGGAGGCGTGTCGAGAACGCCATCTTTAAGGACAACGTTCAAACGGTCATCATAGAAGTCCCCGCTCGCTCACAAGGAGGAGATGTGCGGGCTAAGGTCGTGACGCGATACCGAAGTTAGATCAACCACTGTAGTGCCGGACGATAGGTGCCGAGGACTCGAATTTAAGTCATCCGTGCGACGGTGCGCACGAGAGGCCAGCATGTGCTCCCTCATGTGCAACCGTCCATAATAGATATTGTGTGAGGGTAGCGATGCATGAATTTCCATCAAACAAAAATTACATCATCCAGTTTAAAATTTCATTAAACAAAAAAAGTTACACCATGATCTGATAAATCACACACGGTCTTATATTTTAACCATTTTCTGACTATATATACAAACTAAATTTATAATTAATTTATTTATTTTAATCTAACCATAGGAGGAATGATATATCTTTCCACTTGATCCACTTTTATTATCCCAAACAATACTTTCAATTTAGGTGCATCAGTGTTTATATTAAGAACAAGAAGGAAGACTACAAACTCTAAATAAATGATATTTCTGTTTTCAAATAAATTCGAGTTCAATACCGATGTTTATGATAAAATTCGTGACTATGATATTGAACTGAATTACTACAATTAGTGAAACCAAAAAGCTACCTACTATATGGTAGCTAGAATTATCTAATCTAAATATTCTTTTAATATAAATCGAGGAAGGGAAATTACAAACCTTAGATAAATGAGTATAAAATATCAATTTTGAATATAAAATTTATGACCGTAGTGTTGAACTAGATTAACCAAATAATAAAAACGCCACTAACCATGATGAAAAATAATGGATAAGCATTTTCTTAGATAAGTTTGAACAAAGACATGGCAAATGAGTAAATAAAAGGCGGACTAAAGGGCAATAAAGGAAAGAAAGAAAACGATGATTCCAGAGAAAAAGTTTTATTTTTCAAGTATATATAGTGCGCCGGCGGCGTTTTTCCATCTACTACAGCTCGCCATTTTCGCCATTTTTGCTGATTCGATCTTCTCTGTGATTACGTCGTTTGGAGGAAGGGAGATCGCCGATCATGGCTTTCGAGAAGATCAAGGTCGTCAACCCCATCGTCGAGATGGACGGTGAGGCCACCATATTACCCTAATTTCAACCTCCTTCTATTGCGACATGTTCATGCGTTTTCATTTTTGATCTTGAGATCCTGTTGTCTTATGATATTGATGCTGTGTTGGATTGCTTTTGTGATTGCTTATTGTCATTTGAGATTAGGGATTTTTGTATTGCATATGCCTAGATTCGTGTTTGGTTTTATAGCTGTTGGATCTGTGGAAGACGGTGTGTGATTTATTAGATCATGGTGTTCTTGTCTTGCATCTGTGGATTACGCTTGATTTGTTGTTGTTGTTACCCTTCTCTGATCTACGAGACCAAGCGTGGTATTGTAATTTGTAAGAAATGAACATTTCTGATTTATTTTCTTTATTGGTGGTTGCTGCCTGTTACGAAATCGGAATAACAATTTAGGGTAGAAGACACAGATTTATGTATTTCACTAACTATGTCGATCGACTGTTACTAAGCAGGCCTGAATTTTAAAACAATATCCCAGCTAAGTAATCGTGGCACATCAAACAGATCAAATAGTTCAAGGCATATGTTCTTAAGGAAGTTATGTAAATTTTTGCCTCTGTTTTTTCCAGTCAGATGGATTAGTGTTATTTTTTCTTCTCTTTTAAACATCATATGTCGTCGTAAGCTGGAAAAATCTAGTGGAAATAACCTCTGGATATTTATCATCATAAATAATTTTGTTGCATGATGTACTTGGTCCACCAATAGTGATGCCATAGATTTGCTTTGTCAAGTGAAAAGTCGACTTATTTACTTTTATTCTTCAATTATGTTTGTAACACTACTGCATTATCATCTGGTCTGACCACTGCAATCACATTTTAGTGAATAATTTAATGATTGTTAGAATCATTGAAGTTCTGCCTATTGTTTCTATTTTTATATTATGCATGATTGGTGTAGTAGAATTTTTCCTTGGAAGTTCTTTTTTTTGGATTTCAGAAATTTGGAGATTGGATTTTCCTCTCTTCTGGATTGTTTATTTTATTTTATTTATTTTTCTCTCATAATGTTACACTTGGGATCCTTTGTACAGGAGATGAAATGACTCGAATTTTTTGGGAATCAATTAAGAATAAGGTATTGTTTACTCTTAATGATATGTAACATTTCTATGAATGTTGTAACTTGGTGTAAAAAATCTGTACTATTTCATAACTATTCTACAACTATGATACTCTGCAAATCTAAATAGTTGGAGATCTCTTTTGTGATCCCTGGGCTTGTCCCTTATTGTAATTTCATAAAAATTGTATATATTATATGTGCATTTTAACTTTTAAGTAATCTTGCTTATATTTTTCTGTCGCTTTTGCAGCTTATTTTCCCCTTTTTGGAATTAGACATCAAGTATTTTGACCTTGGCCTTCCTCACCGTGATGCCACAGATGATAAAGTTACAATTGAAAGTGCAGAAGCTACTCTGAAGTATGTATTCAGTTCTCCCAATGTGTATTTGGTGTTACCAGTGATAATTATTTGAAGTCCTTTTGACTGAAGTATCTGATGCATCTAATTGCACTTTCTAGTTTCTAGTTGAGAACTTGTGTGATGAGAAATATAGTGAATTTTATTTGTGTTCTTTTTTGAGTTCCTCGGTTCATTTTGGAATTCAGAGTGTTCTAACCATGACCTTATTTTATTTGGGTATCCTCTATCTTTCTAGGTACAATGTAGCAATCAAATGCGCAACTATTACCCCAGGTATAAATTGTCTTACTTAATTTGAAAAGATCATCCACTGTAACAGCATCTTGGGCTTTTGTTGATTTTTACATTGATTTATTTAAAAGCATCTGGAGTTCTAATATTGTTAGAATGATGATTGCCAGATGAAGCACGTGTTAAGGAATTTGGCTTGAAGCAGATGTGGAGAAGTCCAAATGGGACGATCAGGAATATTCTGAATGGTCAGAGTCCTTACCATATGTATTTATAATACAGTTTGTCAACTTTTTCATTTTTTTTTTTTTTTTTTTTTTTTTTTTTAAATTTTTGTATCAATCATATTGATTAAAATCAAGTAAGTTTAATATAAAGTTCCCTGTTGTCTCCCTTGCTGGCTCCAGGGAAGCTTCGATTCCCTGGTTATAAAATAAAATATTTATTAAAATCAAAGCAAAATTAAAAGTATATTATTGATTTTTCTTTCCCAGTCCACTGTTTTTTCTCTATATTATCGCTGTTGTTATTTATTTTCGGCTTACCTATTGGCCAATTCTGCAGGCACTGTCTTCCGAGAACCAATTCTTTGCAAAAATGTTCCTCGTCTTGTACCAGGTAATTGCCGTCTGAGGCACTGTCTTCAGATAACCACTACTTTTGTACCAGTTTAGAAAATTGTACTGATTGAGTGATTGTGGTTTTCAGGTTGGACGAAGCCAATCTGTATTGGCAGACATGCTTTTGGTGATCAATACAGAGCTACTGATACAGTTATCAAAGGACCTGGAAAATTGAAATTGGTTTTTGGTATTTGATATCCCTAAATCATATCTCTTGTTTAATGAATCTTCAATTTCTTTTTTTTTTTGTAAATTTCCTAATATGCCGACCCTTACAGAGGGGACAGAGGGGCAAGAGACGCAAGAGCTAGAGGTTTATAACTTTACTGGTGCTGGTGGAGTAGCATTGTCCATGTATAACACTGACGAGGTTTGTTATAGTGTCCTCATGACTCAGTTAAGAACATTTTAAGTTCAACAACTTTCTTGAATTAACCCTTCAAAGTAATGCTGCTTTTGTAGTCAATCCAATCCTTTGCTGATTCATCAATGAACACTGCTTATGAGAAGAAATGGCCTCTTTACCTCAGCACAAAAAATACTATTTTAAAGAAATATGATGGGAGGTATACACTTGATTTTCTATTTTGTATTTGGATTATTATATGTAGTTCTTACAGTTACCTTTCTTTCGTTCACTGTACCAATAATTTTTTTTGATTATGTTTATGTGTTGAATGAAGATTCAAGGATATATTCCAAGAAGTCTACGAAGCCAAGTGGAAATCCAAGTTTGAGGCTGCTGGTATATGGTAAATAGCTTTTAATGATAAATGCTTATCAAGATTTTCCAAGTTTGAAATGTTCAACTAATTATTCTGATTCGAAAAGGTATGAACACCGTCTCATTGATGATATGGTTGCTTATGCACTTAAGAGTGATGGAGGTTATGTCTGGGCATGCAAGAACTATGATGGAGATGTCCAAAGTGATTTCTTAGCCCAAGGTGCGTGATGGTTTGAGCATGTACCTGCTCCTTTCATTTTGTTTTTAAATTTTCTTTCATGTGACTGCTTTCTTTGTTTAGGGAAATTACTGAAAAAGTTCTATTTGGTCTGCATTTCCTTCGTTTATTTCTAACTTTATGTCTTTGGTTTTAGGATTTGGATCTCTTGGGTTGATGACTTCTGTATTGGTATGTTCCATTCTAGTCTTCAATACATCATTACTAAGACTAAGATTTACAATCTGCAAGTCCTGATTTCTATATTTTGTTTAATCACTATTCACATTCACTATTCACTTTATTGAAAATATTTATTAAAATAAGAAAGACCAAATGATATTTGCTTACATACCATCGTGAAATTGTAATCCGTAGTATCATTTTATGTCTTTACTCTTTAGTTCTTATTTTACTATGATTCTCTTTTTTATAGTTAGGCTTCTATTTTGTGGGCTTCAGTTATTCATGAAAAAATATAATTTTATGCCTTGGAAAACATTTGAACAAAAATAGCTGTATTCTTGGGGGTCTTCACAAACCAGTGATTTCTATTGTGCTCAACTTGTCAAGTGGATACTGGTTCGGCATTTTACCACTGAAATTCATATAGCTTTTAAGTTAACCCAACTTTGTCAGTTTTGAAGCGTATAAAGAGTATATTATATCAAATAATAGATTTCAAATGTTAATGGGTATCCTTGCTAAAATTTGAAGTATGTTTGCACTCTGAATTCAGGTTTGTCCGGATGGAAAAACAATTGAAGCAGAAGCAGCTCATGGCACTGTTACACGACATTTTAGGGTTCATCAAAAAGGAGGTGAAACCAGCACAAACAGTATTGCTTCCATCTTTGCTTGGTCTCGTGGCCTTGCTCACAGGTAGATATTATTTGGTTGATATCTCTTTCATCCTTGACCATATTTAGATCAAAGGATTTTTTAAATGTTAACTATTTATCACTGTTTTTAAAGGGCAAAACTAGATGACAATGCTAGGCTTTTAGATTTCACTGAGAAATTAGAAGCAGCTTGTATCGACACTGTGGAATCTGGGAAGATGACCAAGGATCTTGCTCTTATCATTCATGGATCCAAGTAAGTTCCATATTATTCAGTCATGAGTGACCTCATTCACTGAAAATTTGTATCTTTGTAACGTTATCCCATGTTTGTTGTAGGCTTGCGCGAAACCATTATCTGAATACTGAAGAGTTCATTGATGCTGTGGCTGAGGAACTAAAAGCCAGACTTCTCAAGGCATAGTGGTATTTTAAATGTTTAATGGTCAATAATTGTTAAAGTTTTCAAGAATGTCTTGCCCATTTCCTCGTCTGGATAATCAGTATAGTGGGAAGCTTGTTATTAATGTGCATTTGCCCATTTCCTCAACGGCCTCGTTTTGTTAACTATTTATTTGATTTTGTTTTTTTGAAAATTAAGTATAAATAAAATTCTCACGTTCAGCTTAATTTTCAGAAACCAAATGATTATAAAATAGAGCTGCCTAAGAAAAATGATACAAAACAATATAAATGTGGTGGTCACAACGGAGCGTGAGAAATACTTTCCTGGATCAACTGGAATCTTTTTAGTTTATCCCAATCTTCATCACCACGCTGCAGTTGAAAAGGAGTGACTTATTACCTATATTAAAATTCCATCACCACCTTTGTAGTTTCTCTTTTAGAAAAGTCACGTCTGCGTGTCTGCTGTTTTCTGGACGTTTGTTTACTTGTGAGTTTTTTCACTAGATTTTTTTAGCCATTTGACAATGACAATTTTTTTTTCTTTTGATATCCGTGACTGTCGGGGCTAGATTGCGCACACCTCGACTAATGTCACGGGCATACCGCCCGACCCTACAATATTTGGAGGCACAAAATTCTAAATTATAAATACCTTTTCATTTCACTTGTTCTATATTTTTGGGGGCGATCTCAGCTCATTACAACGTTGTTGTCTTTGCAGGCTAAAATGTGAAGACTGACTGCTGAAATACCGTGAAATGAATCAAAGAGACAAAACAAGCTAAGGGGGATAGGAATTATGTTGAATCTGTCGTTTGGAGCCTTGAGGTTTCTGTTCTGTTCTGTGTTTTGGGAAATGTTTCAACGCCATTGTTCTTACAAATTAGACAGCTTAAGCTTCAGTTATAATCTTTTTCTAAACTGCTGAAAATGGAATGAATAAGTACTCATTGTTTTATTTCAGTTTCATGGGCTTTAATCATTAATCATCATGGTTTTTTTGGGTTTCATTTTGCTGGAAAATGGTTCTTTAAGTTTCCGTAGGCTCTTTATTATCATATAATTTCGTTTCTTACAAGTTTCCTTGGTATCCAGGCGGTATGTCTCGTGACATTAGTTCCAGCGAAAGCTGGCCCGGACAGTCACGGATATCAAAAAAGTTTCATTTCTTAGTATACTACTTTGTTATTGAAGGTTGTAGGATATCATTAGTTACAGGAAAATGTGTTATTTTTTGCTCAGGAAGGCAGTATAGCTTTCTTTTGTTCTCAGTTTCTCTCTAGTTGTACTTACAGTCTTCTGAATATTTGAACTAGTAATTGTTTCTGGTCCTGTCGAATCCTCCTATAACAGGCTTGCTCAACCAGCTTGAAATCTGCCTTCCCGAGTAATTGTCAACTGACAGTATTGGATATCGTGGGGCTTACTACAAAAGCGACTTGAGTGAGGGTTTAGTTAGGAAGTGAAGGTGCATGGTAAGGCTTCTGCTTCTGTGTTTAGCTTCTTGTTGCAGTAATGTCATTGGTATAGCGTATAGGTTTAAAATCTTCAAGATATACTTCTTTAGAAATTCTAGGTTTGAAACTCACGAGTAAACTTTACTATAAAATCTTTTTGGGTATCGGCTTTCAAATGGACGTGGGTGCATTGTAGTGTGACAAAACTCGAATTTTGGGTATTGACTTGGTTGGATGCTAAGAACGGGAGAGGGAATTCTCTTTTTCTAAACTACAATCTATATCCCAGTCCAGTTGATTATAGACCCTCTGTAGGTTGATCCCGAGATTGCTGCTGGTTCGGGTTAGATCAGATTATAGATAGTGAATTGTTCATTTTAACCATGTGCCTCTGATTTTTTCTCAATAGGTAGACATGTTGAGAAAGCTAAGAGATTCTCCCTCCAGCTGTTGAGTTCATATTTATATATCTCTATTCGTTGACATAGGGTTGAGAAATCGATATTTTCATAGATTTTAATTGAGCATGACATACATATTATGTATGATATTAATGATAAGAACTTCCATGTATTTTTTTTTTTGTTGGGTTAAATTACAATTTTATTTCTAGTTTGATTAAATTTTATAGACCATTTTTGTAGTTTGTAATCTCGGATGAATAAAGTAGGTAGTTATATTTATCTAAATAAAATAGATTTTTGTATTTGGTTGATTGGCGGGTTAAGTAGCTGATTGGTAAGAATGAGGTAGAAAATGTCAATTTAATTTAAAATATAGAAGATTAGTTCATGTACATAAAGATAGCAATTTGCTAAGTACTTAATTTTTTAGTGATGTTGATGAAATGGACTAAATTTAATTTGATATAGATATCGATTGACATCAACAATACAATTTAGTCTAAAATGTAGACCTGGTCTAACATATTGTTTTGGTCTTTGTATTTTACTGTTATTATTTGAATTTCCAATTAAACATAGCCAAAAGACGAGACAATTATTCTTGTTTCAAAAGATGATTTTTGGATAGGAATTACTCGATCGTCTTTTCAAAAGAACAAGTCATTTTCAAATTCTTGGATATCTGGCTTATAAAAAATTGAAGTTGGTTGGAGAAATCTACCTTGTAATTTTTATCCTACATTGAAAGGTGGATCGTCTTCAACGGCGTTAAATGATGTATGAGGTTACTCTCTCTTACAATCAATTGCTTTTGAGATGGAATCCCATATAATCTAATATAACATTAGAACTCAATGTGAGTTATTGGTTCCTAAATTCAGATCTGATCTTCAAGTAAAAACTTAAACATATGATTTAGATCTAAGTGAGTAAGTCCAAAGTCGGGCATGTTAGAAAGGTGGAGTTTAAAATATTGATGAATCCAAAAAAAAGGAAAAACACACACATATATATATATATATATATATTTTGTAACAAATAAAGATCAACTTACTGAGTCAACTCAATTAGAGAACAAACAGCCTTTAATAAGTTGTAATCAAATGATAGAGATGATCAATGAATTTCTAAAACAAATGGGTAGGAAAATATAAGTTTAAATCTAGTGAATGTTGAATATATATAATTTTATTAGTGATTCAATTATTTTTTTTAATACCAAACAAATGTTACTATCTTTAGTTCTTATAAGATTTTCTTTTTGGTTATTATTTTGATTGTCCAAATCAAACATAACTATCTAGCAAGAATATAATTATTGAACTAAAAATGACTTAAAAAAGAAGAAGAAAAAACGAAGAGTGTAATAATTAAGGCATGTGGTCTACAGCTCTATTTTTCCTTTTCTTTTTAGGCATGAAGTGATTAAAGTATATGATCTTATAAATAATAAAAGGTAACATGAATAGGGGAACTTTCCCAAAAAATTATAATTATAAAATTTGTAGTTGGAGTTGAACGACGAAGGCGACAAGATTAAAATTTGGATTTGAACGGCTTTGATTATGATAATAATAAAATCTATTAATCATCCATTAAACATAATCCAAATGCTACATCGTGTTCTATATTTAATTAGAGCACTAATCGATTTCAAGATGCCCACCATTTTTTTTTTATTATTTTTTTTTTTACTGAAGAATCATACATCGATATTATAAACTTTGTAATTTAGTCTATAAATAGTGACAAAAACATGACCAGCAAATTGAAAATACTTTTTTCGGGAATTGATTTATAAAATTCAGAGCATCTTATTGTTTGATCACTCATAATGTGTTGATGGACTATAAGTGCATTCACAATAGGCATTATGAGGTTAAGAGAATGAGAATAGCCAAACTTAGACGGTGAAATACTGTAGAATTGGTAATGAGAGAAGAAGCCCACGTACCTTATAAACACTAGTAGATATCAACATCTCTCTTCAAGATGATGTCTCTTTTGTGCTATCAATCTTGAATCGAATCCCAATTTCATTTTATTGAACCGAATATCCACTTGGGCTTAATAGGCTCTGATACCATGTAAAATAGTATGAACATTCATTTCAAAACTAATTGGTGATGAGAGGAGTAGTCCACCTACCTTATAAACACTTGTTGATATCCTCACCTTATCAATGTGGGATTCTCAACATTGACATGAGTAAGATATATGATCGTGTGGAATAGATTTTTTTATTGACAAATTTGTGTTGGTAGATTAACTCGTTGCATAATTGCTAGCCTTAATTCGGTTTTGTCTCCATCTTCTTTTTGCTGATTATAATTGTTAGGTATTTGTAAAATGAATGGTCACGGAAATGTAGTATTAAAAGATATTCAATTTTTTTTTTATAAGAAAGACAACTATAGCTAATGTTCGAATTTTTAATGAATCAATTTTTAGGTTTATCGCAATGTAGACCCTAGGTGGTGTGAGTACGTAATTGAGTTTACTTTCTCATTTCTCACATGATAAAAGTACAAATCTTGAACATTTAATGGAAAGGATAAAAAAAAAAAAAAAAAAAAACTTCCCATGTTAGAAAGATTTTTTCTTTCTCTATCCGTGGGAAGGAAATTCTCATCAAAATTGCTAACTAGTACGGGCAAGGTTCAGTATCACACGGAAAAATCCAATAGAAAAATTGGAAACAACCACCATGAGGGCTCAATTGATTAAAAAGGGCAAACTTCATGGTTATCACGTACCTAAAAATTAATTTTCTACAAATTTTCTTGACATTCAAATGTTGTAGGGTCAGGTGGGCGGTATGCCCCGTGACATTAGTCGAGATGCACGTAAGCTGACTCGAGCAGTAAAAAAAAATAAAAGAAAAAGAAAAATTTGAAACCATGTGAGCCTTTAAAGAAGGTCTTAGTTAAAAGGAGCATAGAAGATCTTAAAACAGAGCGTTGTTGGCCAAGTGTCACACTTATTTTATTTTATTTTTCAAATTCTTTGGTGGCGAGAGGTATAAAAGCAAGGCATTTCCCTTTTTCTACCATCCTACAGGTTGAAAAATGACCAAAATTTTCTTATATGAGGAAGAGCATTATTTGAGGACGTGACTTGTTGCAAAAAATATTTTTCATATTTGAAATATAAATGATATCAAACATTCGTATAATTACATATTAATTCCATCGTGACTCAATTAGTTAAAGAAGACTATAATATACTTAAGGTGATTTAATTCATGGTGACTAACTATCTATAGATTTAGTCGAGATGCTCGAAAGCTAGTCCAAACAATTACAGATATAAAAAAAAAAAAAAAAAAAAAAGACTATATCAATGATGGGATGAATGATATAATTAAGAGTGATTGATTGTATTTCTTGGTTCAAAAAGGTTAAAAAATTCCAATCAATTTTGTTGGATGTGAACATGAGTTATACAAACGTGTTAAAAATAAAAAAAAGAAAAGAAAGAAAGAAAGAAAGATTTTTCTTTTTTGAAAAGAAGAAAAGAATTTCATTTAATGGCACTGGCCGTGTCTACTTTAATATTGTGGACAAGCAAGCATCCAATCCCATGCACAATAATTCATCATCTCTTTCTTTTACTATTCCCCTTTTTTATATTTCAAATATTATTACTATTATTTGTATCTTGCAAAGAACGTGATCAATTTTTTTTTTTTTTTTTTTTTTTTTTAATAAAAAATTAACCATACCAAACCATTTTAAAAACTCTTTTGTCAGAAGTTTCATTTTATTTTTTTTAATGTACGTATAAGCTAATTGTTTGATGTTAAAAAGTATTTAATATTATTGATGTTTTGATTAAATAAATTGGATTTTCTCAATAGAATAATAATGGTAGGGAATCGAATGAATCAGTAACACAATAATTTTATTGTTTAGTGTTAAACCAGTTTAACTTTAACGTTATAGGTTCGATTCTAAGAGACGATTTTTGTCTCCCCTACTTTGATATCTACTCAAAAAATAAAAAATAATAGTAGGGGATTGAGGGTTGGGAAAAGAAATCAGGTAAGCACCCACTTTTTGACTGTGGGTTAAATTATTATTATTATTATTTAAATATTAAATTTGAATCACCACATTATTGACAACTCAAATATAGCTAGGGTTAAATATTTTTCTTCTTCTTTATATTTATGTAATACTATAGAAAGAAAAATAATTGCTCTCTATTAACTGATTTGAAGTTTCTAGAGAACTTTTTTGAATAATTATTAGCACCATTTAGTTGTTTAATTTTAGTATAATGTGGTGCTTTATGATGAGATATTTTTTTAAAATTATTTAAATAAGATTTCTAACTTTTTATTATCCATATTTGGGATAATTTATTACTGTTTCTAAACATTTTTCTAGTTTGGCGATCACGAGAGTATTAATTCAGCCACTAATTTAAATTTCAGGTTATAAATCTAATCTTTAAAATTTTGATCATATTAGAATAGCATATTGACTATAGTCAAAGCTGTTGATTATGTTATGGGCAATAATTAATAATATAATATTAATTCAATTAATAGTCGCCACCAAGTATGTAAATTAATTTAGACATTCATAAATTAAAAAAAAATATTTAACATTTGTAAAGTTCAAATTGGCCTCACTTTATCTCAAAAAAAAAAAAAAAAAAAAAAAAAGCTAAGTACGAGATAAAAACAAGGGAATTTGCATTTTATAGCAAATTTTCTACCCTACATTAAAATTATAGCAATATTTTAAAAATATCGCAAATATAGCAACTTCTCTATTAGATGCTATTGATAGACTCTATCAAACACTATTGATGGAGTCTATCAGACATACTATTGATGGAGTCTATCAGACACTATTGATGGAGTCTATCAGACACTATTGATGGAGTCTATCAGACACTATAGATAGAGTCTATAAATCTGATTTTGCTATATTTGAAAATATTTTCATTATTTTGTTATTTATGCAATTTTTTTGCCTTATTATTATATACATGTAAATTCCCCTAAAAATAATCGCAATTTTGTTATCATTAATTTACTTGATATATTTTATTTTTCTTCCTCCCTTGCACTTCCCAACCCACAAGTTTTTCTTATTCCTAAACAATGAACAAAGATTAGGCCCCCCTAGTTTGAATAAGCTTCCCTAGATTAGAAAACATAATTTGTCAACTTTTAATTTGTATGATAATCAAGCTACACAATGTTTTTTATTCAATTTGAGTTCTTAATTAAAATACGTATTCCAATTTATATTAGTTTTTTTTTTTTTATGAGAAACAATTTATATTACTTTTTGTTTTCAGTTTTTTAATATAATGCTTATATTGTTCCCTAAAAACTTTTCCGTAAGTTTTTCACGTTCTATGAAATAAATGTAATGTATTAATGAGTATTTATAAAACAATAATAAAATGTATTAACATATATTTTAAATTTTTTTTTTTTTTTTTTTAGATTACAACCGAATATATCTATGCCTCTTGAGTTGTTGCTATGTTGACATATTTTAAAATTAATTTATAATTAACGATAGTTTATCTATAAAAAAGATTCATTGTTTTTTTTTTTTTTTTTGACTTTTCATTTTATAATTTCTTTTTAATATAACGAACGAGATTACAAATACGAATTTGAGAGTCAAACTATTGAGCTGGTTTAAAATGGTAAATGTTGTAAACTTTTTGTATGTAAAAGTAATAGTTATTAAATTGTGAGGTAATTAGAAGCCTTACAACACTATTTAAGCCCCCCTCCTTCATTCATCTTCCTGCAACTTTTTTCTTCATCGTCCTCGTCTTTCTCCTCCGATCTCGATCCGCCATGGTTCTGTCCAAAACCGCTTCTCAGAGCGATGTCTCTGTTCACTCCACCTTCGCGTCTCGATACGTGCGGACCTCTCTCCCGAGGTAATTCATCATTTCATCCATCGCGCGGATCCATCGGATCGATCCTTGATTTCGTTTCATTTCGGTCAGATCTGGAAATCGATCTCTGTTTCTTCGATTTCGATAATCATATGTCCTGTTTTTGTTGTTTCAGATTCAAAATGCCGGAGAATTCGATCCCCAAGGAGGCTGCGTTTCAGATCATCAACGATGAACTGATGCTGGATGGAAACCCTAGGCTGAATCTGGCCTCCTTCGTCACCACTTGGATGGAGCCTGAGTGCGATAAGCTCATCATGGCTTCCATTAACAAGAATTACGTCGATATGGATGAGTATCCTGTCACTACAGAGCTCCAGGTACTTTTTTTTTTCCCTTAATTCAACGATTTGATCGATTTGTTCATCTGTTTCTCTTTCGTGAACGGTTTTCTTCACGAAATTCTCCTGAATTTCGAATTGCAGGTGGAGTTTTTGTGATCCATTTTTTAAATTAGAAATATTAAAGTTTAGAATATTTAATTAATAATTGAGAATTGAGAAGCTAATGGACATAAGGAAAAATTAAAACACAAAAGAAAATTTATTATTGAGAATAATTTTAGTTTTACATTGGAAAGTTCAGAATCAAAATGGAAAAAGGCTTTAAAAAAGACCAAGAGATGCTTTAAAAAATTAAAGTTAATTTTTGACTTGTTATTTTGTCAAAAAAAATAAAGTTAAATAGTCCTAACATATAAACTTGGTTTAACTTAGCCAAGTTTTATAATCAATTAAATCTAATTAGTTTCACCATATAATATTTATAGGGGATTTTTCATGTATAATAAAAATGGGGTAAAAGATTACACCTATAGCACAAAATTAAAAATAATTGCACATATACCAAAATTTTGAGTGATTGAACTCAATCAATAACTAGTGATTGAACTCAATCAGTTGAGCTCAATCACTTAACAAAGTGGTTGAGCTCAATCACTAGTTATTGATTGAGTTCTATTGAGTTCAATCACTCAGAATTTTGGTATAAACGAATTTTTGATAAAAATATGCTATAATTCTAATAGAGAACCCTAAAGTTGGTATACATAACAAATTTCCATATTTAAATGGTAAGAAAATAGTAAATAATTTATTTAAGTGGGTAATGTAATGAGAATATTAGCCCATATTAAGATCTAAAATGTGGGATCATAATATGGGCTTATATGAGGTCCAGTCACCTACTTAAATTTTATGATATGATATTTCATCTCAAGATTAATTGATACTAAGAATAATAGTATATACACTTTTTATATATATCGAAGACTTTTTAACTTTTCAACATGAAAAAAATGTTATAGAATGAATATCTCCAACACTATCCTAATTAATCCTAAATCTTACCTCGACTTTTTAACAGATGAAAAAGTATGTATGCTACTAACCCAATTTTATACGACCAACAAAAAAATATATTTAAATAAAAATAAAAATATATGTTTAAATTATAAAAGTTTAACCCAGCTTAATTGAAATAAAATAAAAGAAGTTTGAATCTCTCTCGCAAATTTGCGAAAAGGGACTAAAATATAAAAATAAAATAGGAAAGATATTTGGTGGGTCCAAGGGAAAGAATAGCGTGCAAGACTTATTGGATGTCTCTTTCCGTCACAATTCCTTAGTTTTGAAGTGTAAATCTTTGATTTGTTTTTGTTATTTTTTTAAATAATAAAATGGAGGTCTTTCTTCTTGCATTTTTTCCCCCTCAATTGACTTTGGAGAAAAACGAAAAAGTAAAACGCGGTTTGAGATTTGTTTTTTAAATTTACTTTTATACTTATTTTTTTAAAAAAAAAATTAAACGTAAACATAAAATAATCATCAATTTTAAATTTTAAAATAATATAATCATTATTTTAATTAAAATTACGTTATATAAATTAAAAATTTGGTTATTTTATAGACTAAAAGTAAATATTATTAAAATGTCTCAAATAATTTTTTTTAATTTTGATATAGATCAAACTGAAACTAGATTCCAATCCTAATTATTAAAAATGTATTTTTCTAAATTAAAGTTGGTTAAAAGATTTTTTTTTTTTTTTTTTTTTTTTTTTTTTTTTTTTTTTACATGATGTTTTACATGATAACAAGCCTCCTTGTAGGTTTTTGTCACAGTCTTCAAATACTCTTAAGATTTCTTAATGTTATTTTTTATTTTTTATAATTAAAACTTTTTCAGTGAGGAAAGAATAAAGCTAATTATAGAGAGATAACAAATTGATGTTTTATTTAGTGAATTAATGTCTGATTCACTGTTACATTTAGATATAAAATAGGTAATAACATTGAGATCTTTAATAATATTATTTGAAATCTCTAACTCTTTGTGAAAGTTTGACTAGATATACACAGCAACTTTAACTAAACTAATTAAGTCATTATCAAAGTCAATAAATACATACATAGACTTTGATTTCAAGGCCATCCAGATTTCTTTATTGGAACCAAATTACAATTCCATCTTTGATTTTGAATATTAAATGAACTTCTTTTGATCTAATAAAAATAAATAAAGACCATCATCTAGATTTGGGTGAAGTTATTGGCCACAATAATAATTGCCGAGATTCATGGATTCCCATATTGAAAGGGACAAAGCAAAAGCATAGTGTGTGTAATGTGTATGGAATGGTATGCACCCACACCTTTCTAACAGTGACCTTATACTATTGTGAGGGAACCTAATATTACAATTTTACCCTCTAACTTCTATCACCAATCATTTGAATGACTGTTATTGTCTAAGGATGGAGGAGACAATAACCTCATTAATGTCTCTTTTTGTTTTTAGTACAAACTTTCATATTATATAGGGTATGGGTATGTGATCCCCTTTCTCAATTTAATAAAATAAAATAAAAGAATTAAACAGATTTCAATCTTCAACCTCTTATTATACGGATGAAGTTGGCAATTTCTTTTTTTCTAAGATTTATACATATAACAAGAATAAAGCGAAAACAGATATATTGGTCCTTATATATATATATATATATTTATTTGCTCTAAATGGACTGAGCAAGCCTACTATAGTTTGACTTTCCCTCCTGATTCTTTTATTTTTCACTCTTTGTTTATACTTTTGAAGTGTTTAGGCATGGGCGAGAAAGTAGTATTAATTTGACATATTGAAAATTTCGACATTTTCCTTTTCAAAAAAGAGAGAGAAATAACAACAGTCTTTTAATTTTGTTCAGAAAGTACAATATTCAAATCTTTTTAACAGTTGACACCACCTTATCACAAGAAAATAATAATAATAAATAAATAAATACACATTATACCTTTTTCCTTCCTCCATATATCTTTGTTTTCCATTTGCAAAAAATAAAGGGACGCAATAAAACAAAAGAACTTCTATAATTCCTTTAGAAAATATCAATAATTTCTTTCACGTGGGCTAACTTTCACGTCTATTCTTTTGATTTGTTTGTTCTTTTATTAAATGCCCACTTCTTTTCCTCTATTAAGTAATATACTTGTATTTATTTACAGAAATATGCAACTTCAGACATTTCAATGATTAAATCTGAATAATTGTTAACCAAATAACAGTGGAACAATATAAATGTGTAGTATTGTATTCAAATCTTTCATATCCATTTCCATACACCGAATATTACAGACAAAAACCATATGATCCTTTTAATTCAACCATATTCAATACTTCAAGTTTGTCCGTTCAATACTCGAGCAACCATGTTTGAATTTCATTGAAACATGATCTAGTAGAGATAAGATAATGAAAAAAATGATATATTAATGATTGTTGATTATGAATGGGATGGATGCAGAATCGATGTGTGAACATGATAGCTCACTTGTTCAATGCCCCATTGGACGATGGCGAGACGGCGGTGGGAGTTGGAACGGTGGGATCGTCGGAGGCCATAATGTTGGCTGGTTTGGCCTTCAAGAGAAAGTGGCAGAACCGAAGAAAGGCTGAAGGCAAGCCCGTTGACAACCCCAACATTGTCACTGGAGCTAATGTCCAGGTTTCACTTTACATTCTCATTTTTTTATAACTTATTTTGAGATAACACTTCAGGTTGATTAAGTATGATATCATAGTACAAAAAAAAAAAAAAAAAAAAAAAAAAAAGAATTCAGTCCAAAAATGGTGACTTCAAAGTGGTATTATCTTAGAAGAACACGTTGAAGATGTTCATTGTCGATTAATTTTGAAATTGAATCTCTCACTAGACTTGGCCTCAATTTTAAATGAAGAAGCCTCTTAGAATTTATGAGTTGGATAGGCTACTTTTCATCTTATCAAATAATATGGACTGGTATTTTATAGTTTTGATGTGTACAATACACTTTTACGTCTCTGGAATTTGAACTTAGAGAAGATATTTCCAAGCATCTGATTTGCTAACATAATTGTCGTAATAAAAAAAAAAAAAAAAAAAAAAAAAAAAAAAACACAAAGGTCTCCTGGAAGAAATTCGCAAGGTACTTTGAGGTCGAACTGAAGGAGGTGAAGTTGAAGGAAGGTTACTATGTGATGGATCCGGTGAAAGCTGCGGAGTTGGTTGATGAAAACACCATCTGTGTTGCCGCCATCTTGGGTTCCACTCTCAATGGAGAATTCGAAGACGTCAAGCTCTTAAACGACCTCTTAGTCGCCAAGAATGCCGAAACTGGGTACGATTCCGTCCTCCTTCTATCTCTTCTGTCGTGTTTGTGTTGATTGGTGATTTAACATAATTCAACGATATAATTCAAAGTGAGCTTAAACTTTTTGAACAGATGGGACACTCCTATTCATGTGGATGCTGCTAGTGGAGGGTTCATTGCCCCATTCATTTACCCTGAGCTAGAGTGGGACTTTAGGCTACCCCTTGTGAAGAGTATCAATGTGAGTGGTCATAAGTATGGGCTTGTTTATGCTGGAATTGGATGGGTCATCTGGAGGAACAAGGAAGACTTGCCTGATGAACTCATCTTCCACATCAATTATCTTGGGGCTGACCAACCCACTTTCACCCTCAATTTCTCCAAAGGTAAACTAAATTTCTCTCTAAAATCTCTGTTCTTCAACATGGCTCTTTGCTTTTCAAGATGGCTTAGAAGCTAACTTTTTTTTCTTTTTTCTTTCTTTTTTTTTTAATTTTATAATGTATTTGACTGTAGGTTCTAGCCAAATCATTGCTCAGTACTACCAATTGATCCGCTTGGGTTATGAGGTAACATTCATGTTTTTCATCTTAATACCTTTCATCAGTTTAAATCATATTTCAGGTCTTGAATTCTCTATCTTGAATTGATTGGATGTTTAAACTTTCCATAAAAAATAGGTTACTAATTAAACCCCATTCGTTTAGTCGCCTATGTATGTGAAAAGGACAAAACATGTTCCCATATCGTACATGAAAACTAGCAAACATTTATAGACCAAAAAAAGAGTCTAAACCAATATGATGATCTGAACAGAAACAACTTCATCAAAGAAGAACAAAAATCACTCCTCAATTTTAACAAAGTAGGTACTATTTTTGTTCATCAGGGATACCAAAATGTGATGGAAAACTGCAAAGAAAACATGATCGTCCTGAAGGAAGGGCTCGAAAATACAGGGCGGTTCAACATTGTGTCAAAGGACAATGGAGTTCCACTGGTGGCCTTCTCCTTGAAAGACAACACTCGCCACACAGAGTTTGAAGTCTCGGAAATGCTCAGGAGATTCGGCTGGATCGTCCCGGCCTACACCATGCCTCCAGACGCACAACACATTACGGTTCTAAGAGTGGTCATCCGAGAAGATTTCTCTCGCACCCTTGCTGAGCGTCTTGTCAATGACATTCAAAAAACGCTGCACGAGCTCGATTGCCTCCCATCGAGGGCCGATATCAAAACAACAGTGGTTGGAGAAGAGACGGACGGCAACAACGTCGTGGTGGCGAAGAAGAGTGCGCTCGAGGTGCAGAGGGAGATCACCACTGTGTGGAGGAAGTTTGTGATGGAGAAGAAGAGAACTAATGGAGTTTGTTAGAGCTGGAAGGCAAAGGATCATTCTATATATTTATGTGTTAATTGCGAAGGCATTTCGTAATGAGAGTGTTTGTTTGTTTAGAATTTTTCTTTTTAACTTTTTCTTTACGTTGTTTGTTTCTATTCAGCATAACTTCTCATCTTTTGAGGTTAATTTTACTATGAACAATACCAGCCTAATTGCTTAGGCTTGTGTTCCATTCCAATGGTCTTCCTATTTTTAATTTATTCTGATTTTTGTTTCTTCTCTTCAAAACTTCAGAAAATTAAAACAATTTATTTTACATTTGTCAGTTGTTAACTTACACGTACTTCAATTATTTTCATGAGACATATTATTTGACATAACAACAATTTCATGTCAAGAAAACTCATTAGATTGAATTTATATCTTCTTAGATCCAATCCTCTTTAATCCTTAGACCAACCCATAATAATAATGAATTTTGTAACGATTAGACAAAAAAAAAAAAAAAAAAAATCAACTTCCGAAAAAAGTTATTTTTCTCTTTCTTCTTCCACCTCTCTTATTTCTTTTTTTTTTTTTTTTTTTTGAATTACACCTCTCTTATGTTTTAATCTTTCACTGAAAAAAGAAAAATTGCCTTGTGGATTCAACTTCTTGGAAATTAGTGTTCGTTAAATGATGATTTGTCTCAAACAAAAAGGCCCTTTGTTTTTTTTTTTTTTAAGATAAAGGGGCGATTCTTCATAAATGAGAACCAAAAAAAATGGTGTTGAAAAGGGAGCCATGGAAAGAAAAGAGTGTGGAAGGCCAATAGAAGGAAGATGAAGCATATGATTTGGCTGCCATTCAGGGAGTGGAAAAGCTTATGATGGTATTATTAGTGCTCAAATGAAGAAAATATGGTATTGAACTTCACTTGTACTAGATTATGATGAACAAATAAAGAAGAGGAGGCTATGCAATTGCATCTCCTTTAGACTATTATTTTCAAATTATTGACTAAGTTCTAAATTCAACCTTCAAAAACAAACATGCAAAAGAGAATTGAGAAGGACGAGAAAATATAGTTTTTCAGAAGGAAAAAATGAACAAACAAAGTGATTAGTCCAGTGGAACAGAAGTTGCATTGACCTCTCTTTGTCCATCCAACATAAAAGCAAACAGTAATCAAGTCAATTAAATCTAATACACAACCCAAAAGTCTGGGATTAAACTGATAAAAGGGAGATGATGAATACTATAAAAACTCAAGTGACAATTACATGATTTTTCTTTCCCTTTTCCAGTGGAAATTTTAAAAAAATGTTTTCTGAATGAAGACATGGTATTGAATACAGTGAACTTCTTGTATTAGAGCTTCATCATCACTCGCTATTTCCAGGAACCACCACCCAGTCTGATCACCTCTTCACCACTACTATCCCTTAATCTCCCTTTGCTCGAATCCCCTTTCTGCTCGCTCACATCGCCATATATATCTTGCAGTTTTGCCAAGTTGCTCGATATCGATGTCTTGCCTGTAGCCCCCCCTCGTACAGGACTAGGTTCTCGCTTGTGGTGGGCATTCCCTGTTTGTACACTTCGACTTCGACTTCTACTCCTGCTTCTACTTCGACTACCACTCCTTCGGTAATGCCTGGCACCACCATCACGGCTACTACTTTCATATTCCCTTCTACTATTTCTATCAGCATAATGAGTCCTCCTATCACAATCATAACTCCGTTCCCTGTCCCGCTCTCTCTCCCTACTATCCCTAGCCTTTTCTCTATCTCGATCCCTCTCCCGATCTCTATACTTTTCTCTATCCCGATCCCGATCTCGATCTCTGTCCCTATCCCTTCCCTTGTCCCTATCATCTCTATCTCTGCTTCTCTCTCGGTCGAATTCTCTATCCCTGCTCCTCTCCCTGTCATAATTTCTATCCCTGCTCCTCTCACCATCATAATTTATATCCCTGCTCCTCTCCCTGTTATCTGGATGTTCACGACTTTGACTCCGGCGACTGCTTGGAGATCTTCGTAGTTCATCGCTGATATCTCTGTCATTAACCGATGGTGGTAGTGTACGACGAACTGGGGATGAGTCCCTAGTTGAGGCACGATGTGGTGCTCGTTGTCCAAAGGAAACTGAGAGTGAAGCTTTTACAGAAGGTGGCCGTCGTGCAGTGTCTTCAGACCCAATTCGATGGGTTTCCCCTGTCACCCCAGAATGTTTGCTGGGAAGCTTCAACTTCTCAAGATTAGCTACAACTTGTCGCAAGACAGGAACCGGAATACGAGGGAAAAGAGTATCGAAGTAGTACTGCAATGACCAAAACAAAATGTGGGTATTTTTTAACAAAGACAAGGATTTAAAAGTTATACATACAGTATAAAAAAAACAACAGATATGTGATTAATATGTTCAAGTTTAAACATGTAGCACAATGATCATTCCACCCTGTTGGAACAACAGAGTACGATGAATCTTTTTTTCTAAACTGGGAAATCGGCGCTTCACCCCACTATACCCGAGGTAACCACGTCCATCCTTCAGCCAGACAATGGGAGACAATCAATGAAACATTAGATGCATCAATAAAAATAAAATATTAATGATAATTCCTCTCTGTCCGCCAAATGCAAACCTATATATAGATATCAAGATCTACATCAGCTTTCTACTGATAAAGCATTAGAACACAAACCATTTCAGTTTGTTCCTTCTCTCCTCGATTAGTTGTGATTCTGTGCACAGAGAGGATATTTGAAGGCTGCATAAGATTCAAATCACTTCCATCTAAAAACAGTGAAGTCCCTAATCACACGTTTTAGATAACAACAATGTGATCAAAGCAAAACCTTGTTCTCATGCTTTATTCTATTCATCTTACACAGATCCATCTCTTTTTATCATATACTATAACAAAAACAATTAAATCCCACAATTAATTTATTAAACTACTTCAAGAACATTCCTAGAAAAAAAAATTCCTTTCATGATTTGGACTTTGAAATAATTATGAGAAAAACGAATAGTTAGAATCTAAGCCAAAACTTCTTTTCATATCACGATTGTAAAATTATAAAGGGTAGCTCTAATAGTAATAGGTTTTTTTACCAGTAAAAGGTGAAAGACTCCTGGCTTCTACTCCACCCACAAGGTGCAGAAACATAGAAAAGGTTAAAAAAGAAAAGGTTATAAAAGAAAAGTTGAGAAAATTTTAGAAACATAGAAAAGAGAACCAAAAAACGAACACAATGTATCTTTGGTGTCTCGCACGCACATGCCTTCAACGCTAAGGCATTCTAAAACAGAGAACATGACTTCCAATCACCATAACAAACCGAAAAAATATGATGTGTTATTTTTGTTGGAAAAAAAAATCCTATTAACTTAAAGGGAGAGGGAGGGGGTTGGTAGGTTACTGTTATGCTGTAGTTCTTTTCATGAACTTTTTTGCACCTCCTCATCTGAGTGAAAGTCATAATCATAACAGTGTAACATCCAGAATCTGAGATTAGAGAGCTTATACGGGATTATCAGCTCCCAATAAAAGCTCCCAGCAATGCGGCATTTTCATCCCATGGTTAAAACACTAGAGAAACGTCAACAACAGCTTACAAGATTCACATACCAACTGTAAATCTACACAGTTTATCAAGTCTTTGAAGAAAAGACGTTAAAAAGAAACAAATATATATAACCAAAAACAGGATATTTAAAGGAAAAATGGTGGGTATAATAAAATATAACCTGACCTGTCCAAGAAGCAAATCACGAACATAAACACCCATTGTAGTCATTCGTCCATGAGATCCTGGTGAAAATTCCTGAAACATAAATTCTATTAGTTCCTTTTAATTTTTTTATAGCCGTAGGTTAGCAAGAATCCTCAAAAAAAAAACGGGGGGGGGGGGGGGGAAAAAAACCGTGGGGTTGTAAGGAA
>JBBMEF010000028.1:4291705-4302596 GCA_037832685.1 Sicyos baderoa | reverse complement strand
CAACCACTCCTATACTCACTAATTTTATTCAATTTTAACTTTCAACGTTTAATTTAATGAACTTGAACAGTGGATTTTAATAACTTTTCAAATTCATAGAAATTTTTTTCATTATCAACAACCAATAAGGACGCCAAATTTAACAAATAAAATACTAGAAATTAAAAATAAAAACCATATAGAACAAGTAAAAAGAAATACATCTAGCCATAAATTTGTAAGGAAGAAGTCCTTTTCTGTCTGTTGATGTTCAGGGAAAAAAGAGACTACAGAACAACAAATGGACAGACCATAAACGCTCGGAAAAATGCTTCAGCAATGGAGGCACAGACAAGGAAAGGGCGTTTATTGAAAAGGCCCAAAACAAGATCACAATATAGAGGTACTTCCAAACCCAATTAACCCTCACCATCCGTATTCTTGAAATCCACCTATTTCTCTCTTTCCAATTTCCATTTCTTCAACAATAAAAAAAGCCTAAGATATTGGCATAGGTAAGCAATAATTTTATCAGGAGGTTTAAAGACTCGAAACTTACAGAAAGTCTCATGTTGACTTGAAAGGGAACAAAGCTCTTCTATGAAATTTCCACAGAAGTAAATACATGAGTGATATCACAGTAGGAGTCTTATTCAAATTGAATTCTTAGAAGTTTTTTTTTTTTTAAACAAGAGTAACCACGCCCGTCCCTAGGCCAGACACAATTGAATTTTCAGAAGTCAGAACTAAATTTTATCTATATCATATTGAAGTTCCATACAAAACCAAAGCTCATGCCAGTAATTGTCTAAAGGTTATTTTTAAGCGGTTGTTTGCCTTCCTAAAAGGATCTTTTGTGATCTCATCAATTCCAGCTTTGAAAAGAAATATATCATTCACTTCAAAATGTTATAGTGATCTCAAACATAATGATAAACAGAATACAAAAAACAAGCCTTGTGTCTGTTCATCCACAACTTATATTTCTCTTTCTTTTTATTACAAACAAAGTGATCCGCTTGTATAGCTAAAAAAGTGCAAAAGAAAGGAGTCTCGTGATCATTTTCCCTTCCACTCACAGAGGAACAAAACAGAATCCAACTAGGGATAGTTTTGATTACTAGGCAATTGAAGTGATGTGAGCTAAATGCTAATATCGAGTGAACTGCCTCTCCTTTTTTAGACTGGCATTGCAGTAGATTTGATGAGAAGCATCCCAAACTTCATTCAGAACACTAAGCCCAGCAAAAACTGCTAACAAAGCGAAGGTACAAGGTGGCCCTTCTCAAAAAGAAGGGTGCACCCTGCGAAAGGAGGGTTGCAGTAGAAATTCAAATTTGATCACCTACCCCACTTCACAAGCATATAATACCTCTAATGTAATAATGTTGATAATTGGTTAAGGCAGCAGAAAACAATGACACAAAGAACTCAAATCAACTTACAAAGTTTAAGCAAAACTATAAGCCCCCTATTATCCACGTTTATACAAGGAAGAATAAGAAGATGCAAGTGGCTGATGTGGCATAAGTTGTTAGTTTGTTATTTCTTTGGATAACGTTTTTTAGAAGGATGGAATAGTACTTAGCTTAACGTGCTTTTGTTATTTTGATTATCTGGGTATTGAGTATTGTATTTGGGGAATTCTCTAGAAGAAATTCAGGAAAGTAGGGAGCTCTAACTCTTCCCGTTGATTCTGAGCTGATAAATAAATTGATAGTAGAACCCTATCACAAACACATGCATGCTAACTGTAATGTTTTAGTAGCAGACCTCGTAATACAAAATATATATATATATATCAAACACCTATATGCATCACATACCTCATCATCTTTAACATACGGTTCAAACCAATTCCAGAGAGTCTTTGGATCTGCAACATATCTCAAATAGAGGAATCCAACCTGGAAAAATTAATTTAAAAATTATGTCAAGTGGGTAACAACCAGAAATAGAAAGAAAACGCAATAAGGATACAAAAACATTGTGTACTCATCAAACATCAATTTGGAATTAATAGACAAATAAACTCAAGGATTTAAGTTAATCTCATAATATTAGTTTTTTTCTTAAAGGTCACATCAAACCTTAGATAACTGCAAAGCTAAGGCACTATTAATTTATAGTGTCAAAGGGCACATCAACCCAAAGTGACAAGGTTCTTCATCTGTTCATAACATCCGGTGAGCAAAGCAAGAATGTTATCAAGCATATGCATGCATCAGACAGTTATATAAACTAAAGCAATCCTCTTTCTTAGCCACTTTTGCCCAAGAACAAAATGGGGCATTATCTCATGTATATTCTCTCAGTCCCATCCCTTTACCAACAACACCAAAAGATCATTTTCTTTTGAATTTTGTACCAATGGGGACGGGGAACTCACCTTCTCTCCCCATCAAAACATCTTTTTTCCGCGTCTCCGAAAAATCACCTCGGAGATGTGGAAAAAGGAAGTTTTGATGAACATCTCACTCTCTCCACTCAATACCAATCAATCATCCCTAATACAGCAAGCCACATATAAGAGAAACAGAAAACCCTCTCTATTTACACACACACAAAAAAAAAATAATAAGGAATATGGAATCCACAAAGAAGTATAAATATAAGTTAGTTAATGGTAAAATGATATAAATGAAAGCAACAATACAACAAGTCAATCTATTGTAGACTATTCAAATTAAAGGTCAAAGGAATTCTACCTACCGCTCTGATGTAAGGAGAATCCTCGTGCTTTAACAGCCCATGCATTTGCTTCACAGTGAGTTTCATGGTGAAAAACTTGTACAGAAGGCAGAATGATGTTGAAGGACCACGACAGTTCCCAGTCATCCATGGCTCCACGTGATCAACTTGGTTATAAATTTCATCAACCACTTCATGGTATGTCTTCAAACGATAAAGCTCCTTAAAGTAATCAGAAGACAGAATATTCATACATAGAACCTTCTCCAGCAAAGAATCAATTGGCTTCCCACAAGTCTTAATCTCCATTTCTGTGTGTCGTCAACTAGACATCTACCTGCAGGGCAAGAATATACAACTACACAATAAATTAAGAAATTAAAAACAATACAAATTGTTTTCTGATTCTTTTAACAACAACCCTGAAACTGGACTGGAGAAGAAAAACACAAATTAAGTCACTTTAATCTGATAGGATATGAGAGCATGGTCTGCATACAAAATAACCAAAAGAAGGAACCAACAAGCGAAACACCTACAAAAAGAACTTTAACCATCATGGAGTGGCTCAATTGGTCAAAGGGAATCTTGGGGTGCATAAAGTAATGGGTTCAATCCATAGTGGATACCTACCTAGGAATTAATTTCTTACAAGTTTCCTTGACATCCAAATGTTGTAGGGTCGGTATGTCCCGTGACATTAGTCGAGGTGCGCGAAAGCTGGCCCGAACAATCACGGATATTAAAAAAAAGAACACCTACAAAAGAACATGTCTTTTTTCAACAACTGACATATTTCAAGCGTTGCCAGCTAGAAAAAAGAGCTAGACATCCTCACAGAGTAGTATTTTCTATATTTTAATCAGGTCAGCTTGCGCACTTCGACTATTGTCACAAGATATAGGGTCTAGAAGTCAAGTAATTTTTTAACCCTTCGCCTCTTAGTTCCCGAAGGCTGCCCTCTTGACCACTAGGCCGTTGATAACCTCCCAGAGTCAGCAGCCAGAAAAGGTTTCCTTCATTCACCTTCTTGTTTAAACTGTTAGGTTCCCAAATTACGAGAGCTATAAAAAGCCATCACCACCAGCACATTTCATAACATCGGGGGAACGAAGTAAATTCCTAAAGTTTCTTCAATCCAATCGGCCAAACTACCTAACCCACATATAAACATTAATCGAAGCACCCCAGATTCAAAATTTGATAAAGCATCTCAAAATCAATAAACCCAGAAGATTGAAAAACAAAAACAATCGCAAAAAAACATACCGCGAGAAATGAAATTGAGTAGCGAAACTGTTGATGGAGCGGGAAGGGAGAATCCGATTCAAAATATCTGAAGCGGAACGGAAAAGGGAAAGACGGCAAAGAGAGGAAATCTCGCTGAACGAGAGAAATGACTTCGCACTCGCGCTCGTTAGGGCTTTTATAACGCCGGTCCCAACACCCGACGGTCAATGAACATAATTCGGCGTATATTCGGATTGCTGGGCTTTGTGGATTGGGCTTTTCTCATCAACACCCCAGCCCAACTCCTTTTGTTTCCATTTTAAAGTTGGGACAACAGAAAATACTTAAATATTGGAAAATATTAAAGATCATCACTACTAATTATTATACTTTAAATTTATGTCTTTTTTTAATTCATAATCTTTTTAATATGGTGATTAATTGACCATTGTATTCTTCCTTGCCTTTACTTGAATTTTCTCAATCTATTTTAAATAAAATATTTTGTAACTACTTTTCAATATAGGAAATCTAAAATAGAATAAATCATTGTAACAAACTTTAGTCAAAAACAATTAAATTAAACAATTTGAAAATTTGAAAATATACAGCTAAACTAATAAATTTGATAAATATAAAAAATTATTCTTAAATTGACAAATTATATTTTGAAAATGTACGGTTAAACTATTAAATTTGGTAAATATAAACCATTGTTCTTAAATTTGACAATTTACCGCTATACATCTCATTCACATATGTTGTACATCCAATTACTTGTTAGTAAATTCAAGTTTTTTGAAAATGTTGTCGAGCTTCTTTGCCAAGAAAATAAATAAATAAGAAAAGAAAAAGTACCTCGTGCCTTAATTGTGCGTTTTTTAGGAAGACGAAAAGTTCATCTTCTATTTTGCTTCCCATTGACCGAACAAACCAAAACCCTACCCTCATTCGGTGAGCTCCCGATTCAAGCAAACTTGAGTTCGGTAAATAAATTGACTTCCAATCGCAAACAAGATCGTCTCCATTTTACTTCTCGTAAAGCTTCATTCGGCGTCTTTTGATCTTCAAGGAAGCTTGCATAGCGAATTTAAGGTTTCAAATGATATTTTTCAGGTAAGCTCGCTTTTACTTGTGTTGTCCTACGCTTTTAAACAACATATCTTCTCGTTGAACAACCCTATAAAAACCCTCCACCAATGCATTTGTGATTGACGATAGCCCGCATTGAAAAATTTGGCCGCAAGAGAAATGCATGCATTTCATTGGGCTCCAATTCTTGAGACTTCGAAAGGGACCGACATTGGAGCCACGTTTCTGAAGATATAAATATTTACGGTGTAAGCTTTCAAATCCCTTTTAGTGCTATGACATTTTTTTCAAGTGTAAGCTTCCAGATTTCTCAAATTGCTCTGGTTTTTAAAGATATCAACGTTTAAAATCAAATTCCTACTTTATTGGGTTTTTGTATTTTTTTTTTTTTGCATATACTAGACGTATTTTATACCTAAAATAATCCCTACTTTGTAGTGATTATATATATTTTTTAAAATTTTTGCACATGTTAGACATTGGTTGCACGTATTCTGTACATATCTTATGTTAGTTACTGTCGGCACCTATTATGTACAAAATATTGACACATATGTTAGTTACGTTAGTGTTGTCACTTTGTATATATTAGGTGAATAACATGTTTTTTGTTTTTTTTACATAAGTTAGACGTTGTTGGCATATATTCTATACATATCAAGTTATAATAAGGATGCATATATATATATTGGTTACTATTGCATATGTATATATTTTATTAATAACGTTGTTTTCTTGATTTTTTTTTTAGTTTGTGCATATTTTAAACACGACTGGACACAAGTTTCTTTTCAAAGATAAGATTAACATTAAATTTAAGTGACTCAAAATTTAGCACATGCGACAGATCCAAAATTATGCACCGCATATGTAGTCCCTACAATTTATCAGTATGCAATATGTTTGTACGTCCACTGTACATCGTGATCGACAACTTTGATTAAACGGGATCTTCACATTTTTTTTGTTTTCCACAATAAGGATTTATTAGGGATTCTTAATAACCATAATATTAGAGATTTGTTACTAACCACCTATTATTAATATTTTATTTTTAAATATTATAAAATAGTAGGTGGCTAGTTATGCTTCGAATTAAGTTTAGGCTGGTTTTTAGTGAAACTATTATATTTTTTCCTTTAATTTATTAATAGAAAATATGTAAGAGTAGTCTAGGAACAAAATATATATCTCTCTTCTCCTATTTTTTGATTTAGTCACCCATTAAAGTCTAAAACAAAGTAGTCATGCCCCAATTATTTCCTTAAATTTAGCTAAATTCTACCATTTTCCTTTAAAGTTTGAAAACTTACCCGACTACACAAATCAATTAAATAATAATAATAAGTACGTTTACTTTCAAACAAATAAGTAAATGTAGTCATTAATATTAATGAATATTGTAACGTACTTATATATAATACTTATATTAATGGGGATTTATAGTATTGTGTTAACCATTATCGATACAAGTATTTTAGAATTCGTTTATAAATAGTTTGTCGAGTACAATTTTCCTTTAAAACTTTACTTAAAACTCTTTTAAATGGGTTATTTTGCACAAAATTGTACTTAGTCCAAGAGGAATGAGTATGCATGATTGACGTAAAAAACATAACTCCATTGGTATTTTATAAAACTTAGTAATCAATAGGTTGTTACTTTGAGTATCGTTCAATGCAAAACAAAATTATAAATATATGTATGATTGATCTAATGGTAACTACCATAAAGTGTCCTAGGAAGACCTTATAGTGATTAAACAGTTAAAATAACTCTTTCACTAATATATATAAATTTAAAACTACCTGGTAATCATTTAAGTCAACTTTACATTATGTAAATAATTATTTTTATTTTATCTCGAAGACTTTAAAAAAGCATCATTAAAGTAATATTAAGAATAAAAATGTTGAATTTTAAAACATAAAAATACCAAATTGAAAGTAGATTAGAATATTAAAAACTAAGTATGTATTTTTTTTTTTTTAAATAATATAAAGTAATGATTTGAGATAAGCATCAAATACATTACTAACGAGAGCGCAAACCGTATTAATATACACTTAATAACCTAGAAATCTTAGGTTCAAATTTCTCAACTTACAAATTGTTGTAATCTAGGAAAAAACATAAAAAACATTGAAATGGATCATGATTTATTTGATGTGTTTCATTAGTAATTGGGTTAGCTTGAATTCCTTGGGCCTAAACGTAGGCTATATATGAGACGGCAATGTTGTTAATCGCGTGGGCCCCACTTATGGAAGAAATCCGTAAAGTTTCCCATAATTGCCACACAGAATCTTCTTCGTCACCTTTCTCCGTTTTTTCCATTTTTACTGAGTCAACCAACGGTCCTTGTATCCTTCACCTTCAGCACGTTTTCCTCCAATGGCGACCCCTCTCCCCTTCCCTCATTCCACTATTGACTTCAAAGCCCCTTCCAATTACTCCATTCATTTCTTCATCCTACACTCTTTACTTCTCCGTCCTCGGCAATGGCTCGCCGGAATCCTCTCCGGCTGTGTTTCTTTGTTTTCTTCACGCTATTCCATGCCGGAGAGGCGGACCTTGCGTCGGACACGGCGGCGCTGGTGGCGCTGAAGAAGGCCGTCGGCGCTCGCAGCCGGACTCGCCACTGGAACCTCTCCGATGCGACTCCGTGTTCGTGGCTTGGCGTCACTTGCGCCGGCGGGAGGGTTACTCAACTGCGGCTTCCCGGCGTTGGCCTCGTCGGTCAACTCCCGTTAGGGTTTGGAAATTTGACTCTGCTGGAAACCCTGTCCCTTCGCTCTAACGCGCTCTCCGGTTCTATTCCGTCTGATTTTGCTAATCTCCGGTTTCTTCGTAACCTCTACTTGCAACGGAACTTGTTTTCCGGCGAGGTTCCTCCGGTTTTGTTCGGTATGCAGAGTCTGGTTCGACTGGATTTGGCGCATAACCAGTTCGTTGGTCCGATTTCATCTGGATTCAACAATCTCACGAACTTGGAGGTTCTGAATCTGGAAGGGAATCAACTGGATGGATTCATTCCTGATTTGAACATTCCCTCGCTTAAATCTCTCAACGTTTCTTTCAATCGTCTCAACGGCTCAATCCCTCCGCGGTTTTCCGATCAACCGGCCAGCGCCTTCGATGGAAACGCGCTCTGTGGGAAGCCACTGAGCCTCTGCAATGGCGAGGAGAAGAAATTATCGACCAAAGCAATTGTCGGTATCGCAATAGGAAGTGTATTTGCATTCTTGATCATTGTACTGATTTTGATCTTTCTATGTCGAAAGAAGATCCGGATGAACCGGCCGAACGATGCTGAGACGGCAACGACGACCTCGGAGGTCGAGAACGGAGGGGATGGAGGGAATGGAGGTGAGAATCCAAGGAGTTTGGTGTTCTGTAGTAAAAGAGAAAGTGGGTTTGATTTGGAAGAACTGTTGAAAGCTTCTGCAGAGGTGTTGGGGAGGGGAACTTTTGGATCAACTTACAAGACAGATTTGGATATGGGGATGGCTGTGGTGGTTAAAAGGCTGAGAGATCTCAAAGTTTCAGAGGAAGAATTCAAGGATAAGATTGAAAGCTTGGGGATGATGAATCATCAGAACTTAGTTTCCATTAATGCTTACTATTATGGCAGAGATGAGAAGCTTCTGCTTTGTGATTATGTCCCCATGGGAAGCTTATCTGTGCATTTACATGGTGAGTTTCTTATTTCTTCATTATTTATCAGGCAAATTACAAAAATTTCAGGCTTCCATTTGAGTAATTGCCCACTAGAGTTGTGAAATTGTTGCAATTAAACTATACTTTTCTTACAACTTAGTTGTAATGATTCCATAGGTATGATTGCAGACTCACTGGATAAACTTTTGGGTGATTTTTTTATTTAGAGGATTGAATTTGGCTGTAACAACGTTTAATTTAGGAGTAGTTTATACTTTGTTCTTGTTACAACTAATGGATTATATGGTAAGGGGTAACTAGCTATTTAAGAATTAATTTATTACTAATTATCTTTATAACTAAATGTAGTAGAATCAAACAGATATTTGATGGGCGGAAGCTGAACACTCACATATATTAAAAAATAAATGTTTGAGCATTTACTCGAATAGAAAGTCGGGTGATTATAACGAACTTGTAGATGGTTTTTGTACTTTGCCTTTTATCTCTGGTTTTTGTACGTTAAGAACAATCATATGTGTTAAATCATTAGTATTTTGTTGCGCCTCTGGTTAAGTAAGAGCATAATTTCTATCTTTCCAAAAAAGAAAAAGAAAAAGTAAGAGCATATTTTCTATGGTTATATGCAGGCAACAAAGATCCTGGTAGGACTCCATTGAAATGGGAAGCAAGGGCCGGCATTGTGCTCTCGGCCGCTCGTGGGATTTCATACCTACATTCTCGACGACCTCCGACCCCCCATGGGAATATAAAGCCATCAAACATTCTCCTCAGCAAATCCCACACAGCTTGTGTCTCTGACTTTGGCCTAATACAGATTGCAAGCCCTACATTCACTCCAAACCATGTTGCAGCCTACCGTGCCCCTGAAGTCACGGATCCTCGAAAAGTATCCCTAAAAGCAGACGTTTACAGCTTCGGTGTTGTAATTCTAGAGCTTCTAACAGGGAAGGCTCCAAACTCGCCAATGTTCAACGACGATGGCGTAGACCTCCCGCGATGGGTGAACTCGAAGGTCGAAGAGAAGAGTGAAGAAGTGTTTGATGAGGAGCTGTTAGAAAACAAGAATGGGTTGGATGAAATGTTTCAACTTCTGCATCTTGCGCTGTTGTGTACAGCTCCACACCCGGATAGTCGCCCTTCGATGGCGAAGGCGACGAGTCGAGTTGACGAAATATATCATTCGATCTTACTGAAAGAACAAGAGGCGAGCAAGGATAAGTTTTATGATGTGGGCAGCACTGTTTCTCAGCAATTTTATTCAGCTGAATCAATCATGGTTCCACCTTCAATCTAGTGGCCGATTTCACATATTATAGAACTAATTGAACATAAATTGTTTGTTGATTCTTTGGATTTGCAACTCTGTTGTTCTTTCATCACATTTTTACATGTTTCTTTTAAATTCAATTTCGATTGGTAATTATGAATCATTATTATTATTATTTCTTTCAATGTCATTTAAAACCATGTTGAGGGTTGTATTTCAAAGATTAGCAAGTCATTGTTTGTGAATTATTATCGACTTTGGCCGTGTAGAAGATATTCTTTGTTTAGCTTACATTTAATTTTGCAAGTTTCGTTATCTTGTCTATTTTCGTAATTAAATTTTTCTTTTTGTGAGTGATTATATAATGTGTAATTGTTATTATTATGAAAATTAATATGTAATTATTAATTATTATTTTTTTAGAAGTAAAATTAATGTGTAATTGTACTTCTAAATTTGATTTTTTTGTCTAATGAAATTGTAAAATTCCAATTTTTGTTCTAGTAAGTAGTACATTACTTATTGATATTCTTAAGAAATTTCAAAGTGTATAGTCTTAATTTGCAATTAATCCTTATTAAAAAATAATAATAATTAAAATTAAAGAAATAAAATAAAAAAAAAATCCAACATCCAAAGCTAGAATGTTGTCTTTTCAATCTTGTATGGTTTATTACAATTTGGGTAATTCTTTTCAACATGGAAATAAAAATGAATTAATACATGCATTTTGAAATAAGAAAAATATTACAATTTAATATCTAATCTAGTAGGGTCATTCAAAACCAAATGATGAGCTGGTTACAGTACAAAGATTTTGTTTACAAACATGGCCAACACTTTCTATAATGCTTCCCCGATCCTCCAACTATATCTTCATTTAGTAGTATTTTTAGCGACAAATAAACGGTAATGGAGTATTTTAGACTTGATAATTATTTGGTTTTT
>JBBMEF010000028.1:4248419-4259743 GCA_037832685.1 Sicyos baderoa | reverse complement strand
GAAACAATGTCGATCGAAAAACAATACACATAGAGAAAACGAAGGAGGTCGAATCGAAAACATACCGAAGCTAAATCGCAAGAAGTAAAAAAATTAGATAAGTGAGCGGTGAAGAAGAACAGGCGTCGATCTCCAGGGCGAAGGTAAATCGTAGTTTGAAAGGCGTCAATTGTTTTTTTATTTGTTTTTCATGAAGAGAGTGAGCACGATTTCTATTTGGGGGGATTTTTGGAGGAGTGGTGTGAGGAAGATTTAAGCAGGGTATTTTAGTAAATTTGCCAGCCCTAAATTTTTTTCTGCTATAGATGAATAATTTTCAAAAATATGCTAGGGAGATAATATTTTATTTATTTTTTAATATACATGAAAATCCCCCTTATGCTATTCATAGATTCTTTTTTATTATTCAAGAAAAAATCCCTAAAAAGTAAAATAATAAATCTTAAAATAAAAGAACGAAAAGAATATACCAACAAAAAGCAAACAAAACTTATTTGGCCAAGATATTTTGGTTTCCCTTTATGGATTTGATGGGTTTACAAAAGAAATAAAAAATAAAAAATAAAAAAGCAAAACTGTACACGACCAGATCCAATTGATTTGCCCTTTTATTTATGGCATTCATGTACTTTCATTTTAAATTAAGAATTCATAATATCATACTTTCAAAAAAAATAAAAAATTCATAATATCATCATAAATTTGAAATATAATAATAGCAAAATAATAATAAATAAATAAAATAACCTTCACAATAATAAATTTTCATTAACGGACATTCATATAATAATATAATGGTAGATATTTGTATTTTTATTTATAAAAAGTCGGAAGTGATGATGTCAAAAATAGGTTTACATTCAAAAAGGGGTTGCCACTAGAAGGTAATAGAAGAACTGCCACGTGTATTCTAGCTAAACTTTAAACGTCATCCACAAGTTTTGTTTAATTTTGTTTGTTACACTTTTCTTTTTCTCGGCTTTTTAATCAATAACCTTAAAATCATATATTTTTATTTTTTTGTATTTTTGTATTTTTGTTTCTATCTTAATATTTCTTTTTTCATCAATTAAAATTAATTTTTACGTCTGTTCTCTTCTTTCGTCACAAATACAATCTCATTCTCATAAAATTTACCATTTTTAGGTAGATATGGACAGAATTCTCCACAAAGAGTTGATAAGAATCAACATCCGCAGCAAATAATTTTTTCTAGTTTATTATTTTTAAATCGTTAATTTTTTATTAAAAAATTATTCATTAATTTTAAATTAGATAATTAATTATTAAAGAAAATACACGTTTTGAAAAATTATTTATGGAAAAAAAAAATTATATCTAAAAACTACATTGGTAAAGAGGAGCGGGAAAAAAGAATTTTAAAAAGGGATTTTTTATGTATAACAAATTACAAAATTGTATATGTAACACAAAATTGAAAATAATTGCACATATACTAAAATTCTGAGTGATTGAAATCAATCGAACTCAATCAATAATTAGTGTTTAAATTCAATCAGTTGAGCTCAATCACTTAACAAACTGATGGAGTTCAGTCACTAGTTATTGTTTAAATTTGATTGAGTTTAATCACTCCAAATTTTGATATAAACGAATTTTTAATAAGAATATGCTATAAATTTAATAGAGGGCCCTAAAATTAGTATACATAATAAATTTCATTTAAAAAAAATAAAATTTAAGAAAAAGAAAAAAAATGTAAGAGTATAAAGTAAATAATTCTCCATGCTTCATTTTTTTATTTAATATTTATCCACAATAGTTGAAGAAAGAGAAGAAGAAAAAAAAAGGCGAATATGCGGTAGCGACTTTTTCTGGTGTTCACCGGAAGCCGAAGTTGTGAGTGGGCTTGTTGTCATATCTCTTCCTTTTTTTTCTTCACCTAATTTTTTGTTCTACTTCTGATTTTCCTAAATTCCTGTTATGAAATGGATACCAAACAATCGATAATCGAAGATAAATAAAACATAAAAGAGAAAAGAAGAGCAGAAACAATACACAGATTTACGTGATTCACCAACGTTGTGTTAGTTAGTTCACGGGCGGAGAGGGAGAACCAGTTTTATTCAAAAAGGCGAATTACAGAGACAAAGGTCATAAAAACGGCTAGGGTTTTAATTGAACTTATATATGAGCTCTAATTAAAATCTAATTACAATAATGCATAATTACAAAATTTGGTGCCCGCATCGTGTCAGGGGCTCCGCCCCAAAACCCCCGACTACTCATCGTAGGACAAAAGACTCGTTCAAAGCATAATGCAACAATTCCATTTCCATTTTGTCTCATAATTTGTTGTTTGAAGCAATGGAAAGTTGATATCTCCATGGGTGGTGCAAACATGCAATCACAAGTATGGATTGGATTGGATATTCCCTTTTAAACGCAATTTTGTTAATTGTGGGAAATTGGAATGGAGTAATAATAGGGAGAACGTGTGTTTTGTTCTTCTTTTTTCCTTTTCCCCACGTGATGTATTATTAGTCAATATCACCCTCAAATTTGGCCTCCTTAAATTACTCTCTTGTCTTCTTATTCACACATATTCTCAACGTGCCCAATTTATCTGCTACTTTCTGTTTCCATATTTTTCTTCTTTTTCTTTTTACTGCCTACGTATTTTCTTCTACCTTTACTAATATATACACGCCATCCCCGGAAACTGAACAAAACGCATTCAATTCTTAATATGGTAAGAACATATTCTGCCTCCGCCCTTTTCAAATTGTTTTCGAAATGAATCAATATCTGATTGCTTCTTCCTTATTCTAGAATTCCAGTGGAGGTTTGTGTTCACATTTTCCAAGCAGGAACGAGTTTTCTCCCAAGGTTTTTATTTCATTTCCCTAAGTTTCTTTGGTATGTTTCATTTCGAGTTACTAAGTTTCTCGTATGTTTATCATTGGTTAGGTGAGGAAGCCGTACACAATCACAAAACAAAGAGAACGATGGAGAGAGGAAGAACATGGAAAGTTTATCGAAGCACTGAAGCTGTACGGTCGCGATTGGCGAAAAATAGAAGGTATTAGTTGAACAATCACATATTTGTTAGGATCTCACAAATGTCCCATATTGAAAATTGGGAGAGTCCAACATCAATATAAAACAGATATGAGTTACTCTCCTCATTAGCCAATTGGTTTTGAGGTGGAACCCCATATTCTCTAATAATATTACTAAGCGGAAGATATAGAATGTTTTTATGCATTTTGTTCGTTCCTTCTCTTATGTTGATTCTTCCTAACAGAGCACGTGGGCACCAAGACTGCGGTTCAGATTCGTAGTCATGCCCAGAAGTTCTTCTCCAAGGTCTCATGCTCTTTACCCACTTCATCTTCCGACTAAACATAAACTTACTTTCGTCATCTTCCGACTTCTCATTGTTTTCTTATTGCCTTAGGTCACGCGTAATGCGAACGGGTGTACCACACCTCTAGAGGGATGCATCGAGATTCCTCCTCCGCGTCCGAAACGAAAACCAACTCATCCATATCCCCGTAAACAACTACCTCCTCCTCATAACTTATCCTCCAATTCAGAACAGACAGCGTCTTTGTCCCCGCAGCTTTCAACATCAACAGTCAGAGCATCACAAGATTCATCTATTCCATCCTCACAACCAAACTCATCATCCTTGGACAATGAATCTCTATCAGCAACCCCCCATGAGAAAATTTCAAAGGTGCACCTTCTTTTTGTTATCCTATAATTTGTGTATATGACTTCAATGCTTATTCATGCAACTAAACGCTCTGTGACTTTGATGACAGAACCTGGAGTTATTTCCAAAGGATGATGCCAATAAACAACACAACTCAACAAAACAAGTGCCAATCCAGAGTCTCAAGCTTTTTGGTACAACTGTAATAGTAACAAATCCCAAAAAACAAACTCCAACTCAAAACACCTGCGTCTCCAAGGTCATGGAATCTTCTATGGGAAGTACAGAGGGCACCTGGAATCAGGGAGCTTTCTATTTCATACAGCTCAATAGCGATGATTCGAATCAACATCCCGGTTCTGCAGTCCCGGTATCAAGGTGGAGCTCTTATGGCAGCCATCCACTCTCTTTTGTACAATGCTTCAAACAAGCAGATTCAATTTTGAATCAAGAAGTGGATGATAAGGAAACTCACAAGGATCAATCATGGTGCGGGTCGAACACGGGATCCATTAATAGCGATGAAAACAGCGATAGATGTGTAGAAAATGATATCCAAAGCTACAGACTATTTCCCAAAAGAGATGAAGATGGGTTGATTGGAAAAGCATTGTCTTCAGCACTAATACGTAGCCATGAAAAGAATACCAAAGGGTTTGTACCTTACAAAAGATGCATGACAGAGAGAGCTACAAAGTCCCACTCAGCCACAGATGCAGAGAGGGAGGAGAAGAGGATTAGGCTTTGCTTATAGATTCAAATTGAATTTTGTACAGGCATATAATACAGGAAAAGAGGCATGGTGTTAAAATCTCAGGTTTATAAGGTACAAATCTTGAAAATCAAAAGGTTATGGACATTCATCGAGACTACCTATTTAGGAATTCCTTGGCAACCAAATGTTGATCAAACAGTATGTCTCCTGAGAATAGTTAAGGTGTCCGTAGGCTACCTTGGACGCTCACGTACAAATCTGAGAACTACCACTTTCTCAGCCTCGACTAACTAAGGTTTTGCTTTTTTGTTTAGTTTTTTTTTCCCCTAACATTGTCATTTACATAAGATGTCTTTGTTCATTATAATTATGATCTAAATAATTTTATCATATTTTTTGGTAACTGTAAATTCTATCTCACTTCTTTGTGTAAAACCATCCATGGAAATTGAACATTTTCGTCTCGTTCTTATCCGGTTCTCAATGTTTGAAAGTTGAACGTTAGATGTTGGACTGGCAATGCTATGCATAAATCATAACGTTAAAGATAAAAAAGTTTAGTGTTAACATGATCATGACAGAAGGGTGCACGTTTGTAATTATGTATAATATATATATATATATATATATGATAAATGAAAGTGGTGGAAGCTTATTTTCTCTAAGATTTATTTCTTCAATGATAATAATTAAAAAAAAGCTAATAATAATAATTTGTTGTACTGAAAAACAATTGAGTCAATGCAACAAAAACAAAATCTCAATTCCTCACTCTCCCTTGCATTCACATGAGTTGTAGGTGAAAAGCTCTCCTAAATTGAAAAGCTTATTAATATTTCTTGTTGGGGATTTTACAGTTGAATTATATATATAAAATAAATAAAATAAAAATAAAAAAAAGACCTTTGCCATAAATTCCTTACTTAAGCCTGAGGCCTCCGTTATTCACAGTTCGCCAATTGACGAACACCTTTGTATTGGGGAGCTTCCCTTCGCTTGAATGTCACTTTGTTCCATCGGGAATGTTATAGACAAACTAAGAAATATCAATTATTTTAACAACATTAAGTTTGCAAACAATTAAGCATGTTTCGCTATTGCTAAACCTTTAAAATGCATCTTAATCAGAAAACTAAGGCTCCGTTTGATAACCATTTGGTTTTTTATTTTTTGTTTTTGAAATTTTCTGTCAACTAAAATATTTGTATGTGGATAATGATTTAACATAATATCAAACAAATTATATTTTGGATTTCAAATTATGTAATCTTCGTAGAGAATTCTATGTATACGCTAACTACCCTAAATGATTATTTATGTGGTTGAGATTTATACATGGAGAACGTCCTTAAAGATTGATTAATTAAATATAAGAAATGTTATAAACAAAAGACCATTCATATTTATATTTATAGTCGTATGATATTTCTAGGTTAAATATAATTTTTTTTATAAATGATTTAACATAGTATCAAACAAAATATATTTTGGATTTTAAATCATGTGAGAAATCTTAGTAGAAAATTCTATATATACTCTAGCTTTATTTATGTGGTTGAGATTTATACATGGATAACGTCCTTAAAGATTGATTAATTGGATATAAGAAATGTTAGAGACAAAAGACCATTCATATTTCTACTTTATTTATATATATATATATATATATTAAAAAATATATATTTTAAGATAAATTGGGGAGAGCGGATTAACAAACCTTACATAGAAGAGACAACTGTTCTAAAATGATGTCAGAGTCAAATTCATAATTTTTGGTTCAAATTCATGATCATGGATTTGAAATAGATTAACACAAAACAAAATAACTCACGACTATTGGATATAATATTCTTATGATACGTATCTATATATTTATGGATTATATGGTGTTCATATAATATAGTATATGATTGCGTTTGTATGTTTGGAAGGATAAGCAAGTTATGCATATGTAATGCGTAGGTTTTGCTCAAACTAAAGATGCGATTTTTGCAAAAAGTATAAATTGTTCTCATATAATGAGTATTTATAACTGGTCTTATTTTGAGTTTACACCTACCCTAGGATATTGGCCTAGGGACCCTAAAGATTCTTTGCCCTACAAAAGACAAAAAAGATCTTCAACTTAAATTTAGACCACCACAACTTTTGTTTTTTGTTTTTCATACCAATAATGAAATAAAGAAAAATAGATCAATATATGAAATTTCAAGGATTAGATAAGTAAGAATATGTTCATAGCAGTTTTTTTAAAACTACATCCACTTGTTTTCTTACAATTAGTTTCGTATTAATTAAGAAAATATCTAAAAAAAAATTAAAATGGAAAATAAAATTGAAATAGTTTAGTCCGATTTGATAATCATTTAATTTTTGAAAGGTAAGCCTATACACTTACAAGTATAACATAAAGTTTTCATTAATTAATTTCATATTTACATTTTAGTAATATTTTTAAAAATCAAACTAAAATTTAATAGCTAAAAAAATAGCTTCAAAAGAAAATTTTGGTTTATAGATTCATATATTTCATTGAGAAAAGATAAAATTATACGTAGAGAATTTTAGTAAAAACAATATTAAATTTTAAAAATTAAAAACAAAAATAACTAGAGGCTTATTAAACAAAAGTTGTTCTTGTTTTGAAAATAATTGAACACTATAATTGTCTGGGCCAAGAAAATACTGTCTATATAAATTGGTACAAAAAAAATGGATGTGCCGCAATTGAAGCAACTTGGGGTGGAAGGTAAAATTAAAAATAAAAAAACAAAATCGATTGAAACCGACATCAGTTCAAGTTGAAACCGATTTAATCGAAGCAATTTTGGTTTGAAAAAATGGAAAATTTAATATTAGTACTTTAGTTTTGTTTACAATAAAATAGATCTATAACCGAACTGATTTATGATAAAATATAAGGGTAAAATATAAATTTAGTTCCTATGATTTGAAAAAAGTTAAAATTTAATTCTCATAATTTCAAAAACTAAAATTTAGTCGAAAAGTTAGAATTTGATCTCTTAGTTTTAAAAATCTATTGTCATATTAAATATATGAAAGCTCACAATTCATATCTTAATGATTTTTTTTTTTGTTATATGAGTCGCTTAACTCATAGTTCATTATTGATACATGATTAACTAACTTTCAAGTACTTATTTTGCTAGCGATTAGAAACGACAAAAACTATTTTTAGATTTATCAATGTATGTGTGGACTAAATTCTAATTTTTGAAATCATGCAGACTAAAATTATATTTCACCCTAAATATAATAAAAATAAATTCATATAAATCAAACTTAAGTGTGGCTCAATTCACCTAAAAATTCATATAATACACACCACTATTATTAATCGATTAATATAAATCTAGTATGTGCAATTTTCTCATGACAACTTAACTTGATTTACATTAATTTATACGATCAATATCTTCTCAGTTAACTCATATAGACTTAGGTTTTATTAACTGATTCAAACTTAGGTAAAATACAAATGAGGGTGATTGATTTTATAATGTTGTTTATTAATTAGCATACGTCGGCCCGCGACCAACGAATGCTTCCCTCCAGTGTACTTAGAGGAGGAACCTGGCGGATGACCCAACATGTTATATTTAGTACGGTGTAAAGTCTGTTGTACTATTAAATGAGGTTAATGTTAATCTCGCTAGCGCGTGCGAAGCCCTGAGCCTATTTATGTGGAATCACAGCGGAAGCTAGATTCCACATTAGTGAATGCTGAAGTATTCGTTTGTTTGGGAAGTACGATTTCTTATCACCATGCAACGCATGCGTATTCTGTCTTAGTATGATTAGCTAATAGCATTAGTATCAGCATTGCATAACATTAACTTAAGTAGTATTAAAATTATTTGCTTTTAAAACACCTTCACAACACTTTCAAAATTATTTTATTTTATTTTCTTTCCGACCCTTGATTTATGCCAGAATACTTCAATTCCCCTATGAGATCGATAAACACTATATACTTATTTCTGACTGTATATACTTGCGTGTAAGTGGTTCCGAGTGTTACTTAGAAATAAGTTTACTTGAAATTAATTACTGAATGGTGTATTAACACGAGAATCGCCCAGTCAAATTTTTGGCACCATTACCGGGAAAAATGACAAGTAATTTGGTGTAAATTAAGGGTAGTTCTTAATTGCTGAAGACTTATTTGTTTAAACTTAATACATGAACACGGTGCGACAGCAGCATCATTAATACTATGAGAAGATTGAGCAAATTGGACTTCTATACCTACTACACTTGGGAGGTAAAAGCACCAGGTAAAGAGTATTGAAAATTTCGCATTCTTGGAATGCGGAATAACATTGCTACTGACTAGCAATGAAAGGGTCGCATCAATTGGCATCAACCAACGCAATGCGACAAGAACTGAATTATACATAACTTTTACTTAGAAGACTCTATGTTTAATTGTTTTTTAGGGTCTAATTGAATTTATTTGAATTAGAGTAGCAATTCAATAATTAATTAAAGGTTAAAATACCATTTTGGTCCATCAACTATAATATTTGTTTCATTTTGGTCATTCAACTTTTAAAAGTTTAATTTTGGTTCCTCAATTATCATTTTTGTTCTATTTTGGTCCCTAAACTTAATTTGTCCAATTTTAGTTCTAAACTTTCTAAAAGGTTTAAAAATAGTCCTTTAAGTTAACAAAAAACCTTAACCATGGTTAGAAAGTAATGAGGTGGCAAAAAATAATAATAAATAAAATAAGTTATAATCTTCCTCCCCATTTCCATCTCCTTGTCAAAGACTTGCACTTAAAAAAAACAGAGCATAAAAAAGATTGATATGGACATGGAGTTCAAACAGCTGCATAGAACTAATTTGTTCTAAATTGCTGCCTAGAAATTAAATTTCTCTCTAGCTCCAAAAGTGAATTATATATGTTGAACACTAGCCCCCAAATTTAATCAAATCTTTGAATGGTTTATATAAAATGAAACTGAACTTTCAAATAGCTATCGGGTAATATTATGAGATAAATCTAAGATTAATGGACTTACCTTCACTTCAGACAACAACGTTCAGTATTCAACTTTCCCCTTAAAACTCTCCACAACGGAAAAATCAATTATTAAAGTCCTCCGAGAAGAAATTTATACCCAAAATGTCCAACTTCAAATCTTATATTCCTCTATTTTTTATGGGAAATTCTTCTGGTTTATTTTTGTCTTATTTCCGAAATGGAGTAATTGGATTGAATTAACATGACGAATAAATGGAATTTTTGTGGGTTTTGTGAGGCACGTGGGCCCCAGAGCACGTTTCTCAAATTTCTAATTTTGGACAAATAAAATGCTACATGTAATAACCCTCATTTTTTAGAGAGTTTTAAAAGCAAATAAATGGAATTTTTGTGGGTTTTGTGGATTTTGAAATGGAGGGCTTTTTGGTAATTCCTCCAACCATTATTTAAAGTAATTTCGGATCCCTAGGTCTGACCAAGCACTATTTACCCTTGAAATTCGCGCCGCCTCTTCCCCTTCTCTCCCTGTTTTTCCGACCAGCTGAGTTCGCCGGATTCGTTGTCGCTAGTCACGTTGTGGGTTTGGTCGTGGCTGCCGTCTCGCGCTCGTGGATGAAGCATCATCGCCGCTCGTGTTTCGCGTGGGTCAAGCCGGAGCTAACTGCGTCGCCATTCGTGGGAGCTGCAGCGGGTTCGGCGTGTGGGTCGTCGTGATCGCGTCGTGGTTCGAGCTTGCGCGAGCTGGGGTCGTCGTCAGCTAGGTTGTGCGTGGAGACCGCGAGCGCCATCGTCAGCTAGGTTGTGGGTCGTTTCAACCGTGTCGTCGCCACCGCTCGTCGCTGGAGTTTGGGTAAGCTCTCTCTCTCTCTTGCTCTTTTGACTTAGGGTTTTGAGTTTGGGTTCAAAATGAAGAAGAAGGGAGTTTGGTTTTGGGTCTTAGTTATTCCAAATGAGTGTAAGGCTATTCAAGTTAGAGATTAGGATGTTTAAGTTGGGTTTAAGCTATTCCTATGCTGAATAAGGACTGTTTGGTTGCAGGTTCATGGCTATTCTAGTTATGGACAGATTATGTTTGGCTTGGGTTTTAAAAGTGTTTGGCTCATAAATTGTTTGGTTTTGGGTTTATTAGGCTTATTTTGATTCAATTGAAAACTGTTGACCCGTTGACCTTTCTGTCGACCAGGTTTGACCCGAGCTAGTTCTCGATCTCTGCGTCGGGTTTGAAAGGCACGTGGGCCCCAGAGCACGTTTTTCAAGGTTTGTCTTGGTTGAGTATTTCGATGTTCTGAGCCTGTTTTTGGTGGTTTAAGGTGCCGGTTTTGATGGGTTCGTTCTATTCAGGGTTTGGAGTATTAGCTTGACCATCAGGAGACTTCAGTGAGTGCTGCATTGCAATCAGTAGATTCAGCCGAGGTAAGGGACCCTTTACCCTCTTCTCGAGGCCTGTGGTTTAATACATGTATTGGATTGTTTGTATTGATTTACTTGCCTTGATTGTAGCATGATTGTTGTTATATGCATGTTGGTACTGAATGTATTGAAAGCACGTATCATGTCTATTGTTATTGATAATTCATCGTAATCATGTTTTGATATTGCATGGTGCATGGCATGTCCCCCAGTTGTGGACTTGTCTGTGATTGTTATTGCATGTTGGATCGCATGTCCCCCAGTTGTGGACTTGCCTGTGTTTGACACGTCTGGATGCCTCGATTAGGCCTAATCGAGTCACTAGACGGAGAGAGGTACTAGTAGACCAGTGTGGACGATGTTGTTTCGGGCTCAAACTGTAACATGAGACTATGCCCTTAAGTTAGGACTTTCGTGGATGGTCGGCCGACCTGTTGGGATGCAAACAAAGTATCCCACATTGGTTAGAAGAGGGGAAGATCATGGGTATATAAGTGATGACAACC
>JBBMEF010000028.1:4221121-4241885 GCA_037832685.1 Sicyos baderoa | reverse complement strand
ATATTAATATTAATACAACTAAAACAAGAAAAAACCTAAGTCATTGGATTATAAACTATGGATTCATTTCCTTGTTGAGCCGTCCCTATACGCTCCATTATATCATTTCCTCCAAAGTTTTTGTAACAAAGTTTTGGTTTTTATATATTATTATAATTATGATTATAATATCATTTTGATCCATGTCTAATTCAATTTTTGTTCATGTAATTTAAAACGTTCAGATTTAACTTGTGTAATCTCAAAAATCCTAGAATTAGTTTCGACTTTTTATTTAAACAAAAAAGAAAAGTTAACAGAACTTAACATTAAAGACTAATTAATTTTAAGCTTTATTATAGTACATAAATAAAATTTGGACGTTTGAAAACACATAAGTTTAAAAATAGAAATTTAACCAAATTAGCAATGAATTAATCTAAAATGAAAATCTCAAGGGAAAAAAAGAAAAAAGAAAAAAAAGAAAGAATCAATACAAAAAAAGAACAATCCAACCACATTGTTCAAGATCTATATCTTCATGAATCATCTCTATATAAACACCTTCATCTTCCTTTTCATTTTACAAGCATTATTCAAGGAGAGATTGAAAAAAAGAAAAGGAGAAAAAAAACCTTGAAGATGTCTAAAGAGGAGGTTATAATTTTGGATTGTATCCTAAGTCCATTTTGCACTAGGGTTAAGATTGCTTTGAATGAGAAGGGAGTGATTTATGAGAGTAGAGAAGAGGACTTGTTTGGTTTGAAAGGAGGGAAAAGTGAGTTGTTGCTCAAATCTAACCCTATACATAAGAAAGTGCCTGTTCTCTTGCACAATGGCAAGCCAGTCAATGAAAGCTCCATCATTGTCAATTACATTGATGAGGCTTGGCCTTCTTCTTCTCCTCTTCTTCCTTCTTCCCCCTACGAAAGAGCTCAAGCTCGGTTTTTGATCGACTACATCGACAAAAAGGTTTGTCTTCTTCATAATCTAACTTGTCGCTTTTTTCTTAGTTTTTAAGGTTTTATTGGACAAAATTCTAGAATCCGAAATCGGATTGTATGATAGATAAAATTTTGATTAAGCGAATTACGGTAATTTCTAAAAATATAATCTAAATATCAACAAAAGTTTAACTCAATTGACTTAAACATGTATGACTAAGAAACCATAAGTTAAAATCTTTTCACCTCAATTATTGTTGTACTAAAAAAAAGGTCTAAATAATTAATTTTCCTATTCGTGTAGATCTCAAACTTGAATATATATTTCAACCGATTAAGTTATATATCTTCGAACTGTCAAGGTAAAGATAAACCCAAGATGAACAGGGAGAAAATCTTTGTTGTATTCTTATTGAATCATGCTGCTCATACATTGAGAGAATTCAAAGAATGATGACTTAGAGATAACTCTCAACAGAGATAAAAATTCATAAACAGTGGGTTGAGCAACCCCTAAAATCACTCACATTTACAATTGGGCTTACACAATCATTGTAATATTGGCCCATAACAATGGCCCACATGGGCCTGGGCTTTACATGTAAAGTATGGGCTCAATATAGAGAGTACGAGTCTCCTAGCATTTATAACATAGGTGTACGCTACCACTCTCATCACCAATTGATTCTGAGATGGAATGCGTTGTACTATTTATTTTATATACATCGTGTTTATATTTCATGTTCTTCACTCTCAAAATTGACTCCTTTTTTGCAAATTTTTGCTGGGGTAAGGTATTTGAGGTGGGTGGGAAGATTTGGAAGAGCAATGGAGAAGAGCAAGAGGCAGCCAAGAAGGAGTTCATAGAGATTTTGAAACATTTGGAGGAAGCTTTGGGGGACAAAGATTTCTTTGGAGGAGAAAGGTTTGGGATTGTGGATGTGATTGCAATCCCATTCACAAGTTGGTTCTATGCTTTTGAGAAAGTTGGAAATTTCAAAGTGGAAGAACATTGCCCTAAATTCTCAGCTTGGGAAAAGAGGTGTTTGCTTAAGGACACTGTTTCTAGTGTCATCCCTAGCCCTCAAAAGGTCTATGAGTTTGTCACCTCAATGAGAAACAAATTTGGGCTTCAATAGCAAACTTAGATTATGTTTGTGTGTGTTTCATCTTCATATGATCTACAAGAATTTGCTTTCCATTATTGTACCCTTTTTTTCACAATTTCAATTATGGTGTTTTGTTCTTGGTGGGTTTTGCTCATTTGTGTGAAATAAATTGGTGGTTGGTTATATCTAAAAGTTTGGATTGTGAAGTTTTCACAAGTGTTGGTGTGTGATAGTGAAATTCAATGTACTTGGAAATTGAATTTGTGTTTTGTTGTGAAACCTGAATTTGAGTACTAAATTTTATTTCCTATAAATTTTATACCTATTTAAACTCTTGACCTCTTAATTATCGATGTGCATCAATACACCTAGCGGTCTTATATATATGATTGTTTTTAAAAATAGAACATAATTGTTGAAGATGAAAATATTATAAATCGCAAAACCAGGAGGTGAATTATTTTTATTTAAATTTTTTTAACCATAACCAAAATGTATATACAATTAATTTCTACTAGTTTTCTTGACATCTAAATATTGTAGTGTCAATATGTCTTATATTTGGTAAGTTGGTTGGAATTCTCATAGTTATTAAAAAAAACATATACACAATTATTATTTATTTATTTTTGTAAGAAATTCAATAGCGAGCAAAGCTCACTTTTCCAACATCGTAATTGACAAAGATTCATCTTTTTCCATAGTGATTTTATAATAATATCAAGAAGGTATCTTTTTTTTTTTTGAGGAAAATCAAGAAGGTATCCTTTACTCTAAGGTTTCTTAATTAATTTAATGATTAAATATCTTGGAAAAATAATAATAAAAAGAAAAGGGAGCTACAATGAGGATTTCTTTCGGTGGTGGAACCAGACATGATTTAATTATAATTAATATATTTTTTTGGCTATATTTATATTATATTTGAGAAAAAAATATTCCATACTTCTTCTCTATACCTTTTCACAAAACAATATTTTATTCTTCAAATTGGTATAATTTTCCCCATCTTTGACAGCATTTTAGAAAATTGGTATGAACACATAGTAAAAAGAAACTTAATGCATGCATCCATCCATCCATCTCGAAATCTGTTTTCTATTATATATATAACATATGAACTTAAATATTTTTATGCAAAATGATGATATTTATCATAATATATCAATGTTATAAGTCTTAAATGTATTAAAGAAATTACTTCTACGACTCTCAAATAAATGAAAAACAACTATCAATTATCACAAAGTGAGTATCAAATAATGTTCGTTTGGGTTAGGTTTACACCCACTTAGATTTATAAATATTTTGGGTTACATTGGATTGAAATTTGGAGAACCAAAGCTTTAATATCATATTAAATAGTATGAACTTCCATCTCAAAACCAATTGATAATGAGATGAGTAACACATATCTCTTATAAAAGTGTTAATGAATTCTCACATTTTTATATGGGACAATTGCCCCTCTACAAAGATTCTCCATATTGGAAAGATGAGAATATCTCATAATATTAATTATAAAAATAGATGAACTAGTATTTTATTCCTCGCTAATTAATTTTGAGACCAAATTTTATGAGATAATGACAATTTTTAAACACTTAGAAACTGTCTAGAAATGTATTTCTCAGTTGTCTTTTTAAAGTTAGTGTCGTAAAAAAAGAGGACTTTTCCTGGTGCTTTTATTTATAGTGAATACTCATTAATTATGTCGATATAATATAGCTTTGGTAATATTTTGAATTAGAAAATTTCGATAAGAGTAAAAGAATTGATGGATAAATAGCGCTATTTGAAATGACTCATAAACTAATAATTCTTTGAATTTAAAAATACATTAAGATAATAGGAAAAAAAAATTCTCAAAAAAAAAAAATGAGGGAAAAAAAAGTATATGTTGTTCGTATAATATAAGTATAGTATATATATTAAGTATTTTTATTGTGTCATTTCCTTTTGTTTAGAAACATGAGCAAGTTATGCATATAATGTAATGCGTAGGCTTTGCTCAAACTAAAGATGCCATTTTTGCCACACAGTTTAATAATTATACCATAACGAATAAAAAAAAGTTTAATATAATAATTAGTTTTTTTTTTTGACGTCTCTCCCCGATCACTAGTGAGTCTCAAACCTAGGAACTTGAAGGGAGCATATCTCCAAAGTCCAAATCTTCATCCATTGTGCCATCCCTTGGGGATATATATATATAAAAATAAATTGTTTCTTGTTATTATTGATCCTATTTTCATTCACACCTACCCAAGGGCCATAGGGTAGGGACAATATAGATTCTTTGCCTTCCAAAAAAAGATCTTCAACCCAAATTCAGACCACAATAACACAAAAAAAATTTGGTTGGATTTGAATTTTTGTCCACTTTCTTTTTTTTCATCATTAATGAAAGAGAATAATTTATCAATTTATAAAATTCTAAGCATCTAGATAATTAGGCACGTTTTCCTTTTTGTTTATTTAAATTATAAGTACTTGTTTGCTTAACATTTTCTTACATTAATTAATCTTTCCCATTTTTTTTAACTCTTAATAGAAAGAGAGCTTTCTATTATTTTTGAAAATTGGGCTTGAATTGAGAAAATATTTGTAAAAATTAGTTTTCTTGAGGAAATTTTGGAAAATTTTGATAATTGTTTATATATGGATACCAAATTTACGAAGTTAGGGACACAAACCTATGAAAACTTTTGGGTTTAGGCCAATATTATTTACCAGCCGCAATATGGATACATCAAGGCAATTGAGCAACTAGGGTTAAATTATATGCATAAAGCAAAGAAAAAAAGCTATTCCAAAATTCTTTCGAGCGTTTATTGAACTCAACCATATAATAGCCAACATTTATAGGGATCATATTATGCTCTCAATGAAAGAGAGCAAGATATTATGATTAGAAATTAAAATCTTTCTGACCCATCTCGAGTTTGAAAGAGCTGAAACCCGTAAAGACATACTATTTACGAACTATATCTTCATCGATTCAATAAATATTTCATGTCATTTTTAACGTTTAAATTTGAAACGTTAACTATAATGATGTGTTAGAGTCCAAAAGTTTACAATTTTCAATATCTTAAGTTAATAGATACAACTATTAAAGTTATGTAAATTAAATAAATTCATGTTTCTTCTCCTTAATCAAGAAATTTATTCAATAATATTATAGCAATTTGTCAACAAATTTTGTATCAATCTATATAGAAGAGAGATAAACTTTATACTTTAAATAGTTAAAGATAATATAACACATGTATATATATTAGCCTAAAGTGTCAATTTGATTATAATTTGATCAATTAAGGTATAGATATAATTTCCAATTGGTGAAGAACTAATATAAAAACCTCCTAAGTTTAATGATTGCATAAAAGAAGAAATAAAAGAAAGAGAAAAGGAAAAGGAGTTTGATGAATGGTGAAGACAAAGACATAAAAGGGGAAAAGCACCAAAAGGTTGATTGATGAAAAGGAAAAGCATTGATTGGGAGAATTTGGAACATTTCCAATTCCCAACCAAAAATTAAAAATACCATGTACACGTCATCCTTTCTGCCACGTGGCTTTCCTCACGTGGACAAAGCTGGCCCCACATGGCCCACCCACCCCCATTGTGGGCGCCACTTTTTTCATTTCCAATTCCTCGCCGATCTCTTGTTCCCCGCGTTCTTTTTCTTCGTTTCTTCTTTTTATTATTATTATTTTTTTTAAATACGCAACTTTTTTTTTCAATTACGCATCGTACGATTTAATTTTAAATTTGTCTTCGAAAAGGTAAGAATAAGCTTAATTTCACGGGTATGTATTGTGTGTGTATGAATTAAAAACAATGTTGAATGAATTAAATGAGCTTTATACACAAAATTAAAAATTCATGTGTATTGAGCAAAAATTAAGTTTCTATATGAAGAATTTGAAATCTTATAAACCTATTTAAAACAAAATTATTAGATCACATCAAACTCCATTTCAAAATCAATTAGCGATGAAATAACCTACGTGTAATCTTATATACGTGATGAGAACTTCTCACTTTTTCAACGTGAGATATATTAGAGATCCTTACCTTATTAACATTAAAAATGTGAGGAGTTCTCACCATTTTTATAAGATAAGTTAGGTTACTTTCCTCATCATTAATATGTTGGACTATTTCTATAAGATGTGTTGGTTTTATTGTTTGACGATGATCCAATTCAATATCACGGTCATGCGTTTGGTCATAGAAATTAGTATTTGACATTTATTCGAGAGCAGTGCTACTCTGCACAAAGTAATATTTAATCTATAAATTGGGATCAAAGTGAAGTAGAATCCACAAATATTACTCTTTTTGAGCATATAAACACACGCACACAAATGTTAATTGGTTATTGCAAACGGTATTTCAATATATATTACCCTTAAAAAATAAAAACATAAAAGCAAATAAAATAAATTGATTAGATTAAAAGTTCCACATGGGTTGTTATGCGTATGATTGACTAAACAAAAACAGAGACATGGCTTCTCTCCTTGATTGCTGTGCCCCCAACGTGATCATACTCTTTTACCCACACCCTTATGTCTTTGCTTTTCCACTGAAAAACACACATAATTTACTTCTCTTTTTATTTCCCTCCTAATCCTATCTATAATATATGCATTTTCATCAACTTTTTCATGAAAAATATTATGATTTTTTTTAAGAATGGGAGAATGATTGATTTTCTACTAGCGAAAAATTGCACAAGATTCAGATATTCTAGCTAGATATAATTTATAAGGGGAGTTTGCATGTATATTACAATAAGCCAAAAAAATTACATAAATAGCAAAATAATGAAAATATTTGCAAATATAGCAAAATCAGATTTATAGACTCCATCAATAGTGTCCGATAGACTTCATCAATAGTGTCTAAAAAAAAGTTGCTATATATACAATATTTTTAAAATATTGCTATAATTCTAATTATGTGGGTAGAAAATTTGCTATAGAGTGCAAATTCCCAATTTATAACTTAGTTAAGAGTTAAGGCGGGCGTATTTTTAATTAAAATAGGTTAAATGTTTGAATTCCTCTAGCATGTTGTTGGGTTAAAAAAACATATACATAGATTTACTAAAGTTGACTATAGTTATCATGTGTTGCCTATGATCTAGCTAGCTTAATCAAAATTTGTAGCTGGTTCCCCCATTTGGAAGGTAGTTGGGCAATGGCTATTAATTTCGACGTATTTACCGACACTTATATTACCGTCGAGAAAGATTCCCATATGATTTTTCTTGCATTTACCGGCAATATTTGAGTTATTAGAGAATTTGAAATTCTACCTCAAAATTAATTAGGAAGTTAGGAAAGAAGAGAGTAACTCGTATTTCTTTTATATTGTCGCACTCCACTTTTTTCAACGTAGGAAAATTGTGAGGTTCTAACACAAGTTATTGTATATGGTCAAAAGAAAAAAGGAGCTGGCTATTTTTGGGATAGTAAAACAGATCGGGAGAAATAAAGTAGTGTTGTGTAAGAGACATATTAATTAACGTAACTACGTAAGGTAGTTGTGAGAATATGAGGTTCCACTTCAAAACCAATTGGCAATAAGGGGAGTAATCCATATCTCTTTTATATTGATGTTGGACTCTCCCACTTTCCAATGTGAGATATTTGTGAGATCCTAACAGTAGTTCATGTGTTTTCCTTGTACAACACAAATCCAACAAAACACACACACAAAATCTCCACGTGGATCCGAATCCAAGAAAGAACAAGTACGAAGCATGGGATAATTTCCATACACATACTCATGAAATAATTTGATTAAATTATATATATATTCCAAATTAGATTTATATTAAACTAATCAAAAAGCAGCTAAAGCCAAACAACAAATTGTTTTTCTTCTTTTTTTCTTTTTCTTTCTTTTTGTTTGCATCTTAACAGAAACCCCTTCATATCCAATCCCAAACTCCCATCTTCTTTCTCTCTCTCAAACTCTCTCATTTTTCATCTCCAAAGGTTTCTCTCTCTCTCTTTGCACTTTTTCTTTTTCCATCAAACTCTTTCATTTTTAATATTTATGTGTGTTTGCTTTTGTAGGGTTTTGGAGGTGAATTTGTAGGGCTGGTCTCAGTGTTTTTTGCTTGAGACCTGTCCTTTTGCTACTAATTAAAAACCAACCCATGGCTCCTGTTTCATTGCCTCCTGGCTTTCGATTCCATCCGACCGACGAAGAACTCGTTGCCTACTACCTCAAGCGCAAGATCAATGGCCGGGAGATCGAGCTCGAGGTCATCCCTGAAGTTGATCTCTACAAATGTGAGCCATGGGATTTGCCAGGTATTAATGAGCTCTATTAATTATTTGCTTGATTTCTATCTTGAGTTAAAAGAAAGAAAGCTTTCTCTATAACATCAAATTAAGTACTCTACGAAAGATTGTATCTTTTTTCTTCTTTTAAAAGAGAATATATATATATAAGAATTAAAGTTCAATAACAATATTTGGGAGTGAAACATTTATCTTCGTTAAAAATACATATCAATTATTGCTAAGCTTAAGTTCACGATAAGAAATTATGGTACTTTATTATTGGTCAATTTTGTTTGTGGCGAGAGATTAACTTTATTAAAGAAAAGTTCTCTCTCTATTTGCCCTTTATTTATCATATTGAGACAAATATTTCCTTAAACAGTCAAGTAAAAAAGACAGCTATAAACGATGGGTTACAAAAAAGAAAAGAATCAATGGGATCAAAGCTTAGAATTAAATACTTTGAATGCCTCTTGGTGCGCCAAAGCTCCATCTTTTTGTAATTATGATATGGCTAGCAAGCTCTAAATTGGAGAGCTTTTTGTACTCATGAACTCTAATTTCGCTTGCTTCTCGCTTGCGCCTTATTAATTTATATATCGTATCTTTCTTCGAAAAGAATTAAATACTTTGAAATTTTTCATACACATATTCATAAAAACATGTAAATAAATTAGGGTATTTTTTAATGTTTTTTTCAAATTGTTACAGGAAAATCATTGCTTCCTAGCAAGGATCTTGAATGGTACTTCTTTAGCCCTAGAGATAGAAAGTATCCAAATGGGTCAAGAACCAATAGAGCAACCAAAGCTGGATATTGGAAAGCCACGGGCAAAGATAGGAAAGTGAATTCCCAATCAAGAGCTGTGGGGATGAAGAAAACCCTAGTTTACTACCGCGGCCGAGCCCCACATGGCGCTCGTACCGACTGGGTCATGCACGAATACCGTCTCGATGACCGAGAATGCGATGTCCCATCTTCTGGCTTGCAGGTTCGTCTCTCTTAAGTTTTATCCATCCTAACCTATCAACTTAAGATTTTTGACTTGATAGTTTGTTATTGTCTTACGATTCAGGATGCGTATGCGCTTTGTCGTGTGTTCAAGAAGAGTGCGGCGATGGCCCCGAAAATAGAAGAAAATCAGCAGTATTGCAATGTAACCTCATCTTCTAATAATCAGTTCATTAACAGTGATCAATCTTCTGATCAGTTTTACTCTGAAGGGAGATCATGTGAATTAGAGCCTGAGAGTTCAAATTATTCAATGCCATTTGATGGATTAATCCAATCCCATATGGTTAATAAGGATTGTTCATTTGACATGTTTGGTGGAAGAAGGGATCAAGGAAAATGGTCTCAGTTCTTATCTCAAGAAGCCTTTAATTCAGCCCCTTCATTCCCAAGTTATGCAAATATTCCATACCCTCCTTCCAAGGTGAGTATTCATTTAGGTCAAACTTTCTTTTTATTATTATTTTATAATTATTTTTTTTGGAGTACTCCAATAGAAGTTAGGGGATTCGAACCTACGGCCTTTAAGTAGAGGTGATTTCGGTCCAGTTTTTATCGATTTTGTGCCAAACCAATATCAGGTCCAAATCGATGTCGAATAAAGAACATAACCGTTGGTTTAATTTTCATTTGGTTTGATTTGATTTTCAATTTGATTTAAATGAGAATTGAATTCATTTTTCAAATTTTTTCTCATTTTCTTCAATTTGATTTCCAATTCAATTTTGAAGATTTTTTTGTAGTGTTTTTACTCCATTTTTCACATCTAGATTGGTACTTCAATCAAATTTCAAACCAATATATTTTGGTTTTTCTTTAGTATTTATTCACTCAATTCAATTCAGTTTGGTTTTCTTTTTTGATATATGTAATTGTTCGGGTTAGCTTGCGCATACTTTGACTATTGTAGCAAGACATGACCCTTCAATATTTGGATGTCAAGAAAATTTATAGGAAATTAATTCTTAAACACATGTGACCACCATTAATTGAACTTATCATCTCTTAGTTTCTCAACACTCTCGGGTTAAGTCACTCCATGATAATTTTTTTTTTTTTTGACAAGAGTCACTCCAGGATAGTTATCATAAAATTAATTTGCAATTCGAAAGTAACTCGTGTATCATATAAATGTTCAACGTGAGATTCTCAACATGCCATGAAGATGATCTCTCTTTGAGTTTATCGTTTTATATTAAATCTCAATTTTTCGTTTGGATTGAATACTCGTTTGAATTTTATAGACTCTGAAATCATTTTAAATAATATAAAATTTAATTTCAAAATCAATTGAGAACAAAAAAAAAAATGTATATCTTATAAATGTTATATGATCTGGTTCACCACCTTTTCAATATAGAATCCTAGGAGTTTATATAGGTGCTTTTGTTGAGTATTTAGTACTCCATCAAATTCTATTCCATTTTCATTTTTCATTGACTTTTTCCTTACACACATGATTAATGTGATATTCCTTCATGAAATGGTTTTTGCAGGTGGACATAGCATTAGAATGTGCAAGGTTGCAACACCGTTTCACTTTGCCACCGTTGGAGGTGGAGGACTTCCCCAACTCGAGCTACTCCGATCACTTCAAAACACCGCAACCGGTGGATCCCGCCATGCTCAGTGGTGCGCCGAGCGGGACGTCGACCGACATATTGCAGGAGATTCTTTCAGTGGCTCAAGCCTCTCAACAGCTTGCCAACCAATCTTGTAGTACAGTTGAAGCAACAACAACATGGGATGGAGGGCTTGCCAATAATGTTAATTATGGTTGTTCGAATGATCAAGACTTCACTTTCATGGCTGCCAAAGATGGCTTTCAAGATTGGAACAACTCCGCTACACGATTCGACGCGGAGACCTCGTGGGAGGATCCGTATTCTAAGTGTATAGCGGTTGACAATGTCGATATTCCGGTGGAGAACTTGAGATGGCTCGGAATGTCTAACAAAGATCTCGACAAGGTATAAACATTTACATTTACATGATTTTAAATATGTTTTTGTTATTTTAGTTAGGTTTCGGTTTAAAATATTTAAACGTTCCTTTGTTAAAAAAATGAAACAAACATGAAAGTTCTACTGCAAAAAAATAAAATTTGAATCTATTTTTATGTATATTAGGGTTTGTCGAAATGTAATTACTTTTTTCATTTGTTTTTTATCATAATACCTAGCTTTTAGATATCAACTTTGTGGAACTAAATTTGAAACCCATTTGATGACACATTTTCCCATAAAAATGATTTTTTTTTCTCCTACAAATAATGAACTTGTTAATTAAGAGGTAGAGTATTAATTTAATTTCCATGATTTGAATACTTTCACATTATGAAATTATAAAACCTTAACATATATATATACATTTAAACATGTATTGGACAGAATTGCATGGAAGATTCCAAGCTAGTTCCTATAGAAAACATTTCAAGTTTCCAAATTGAAGGTCATCAAAACCAGCTTCAAGGTAACCTACATTACACATAATTAAAATAATCTACCTTAAGAATATGAATAAAAGATTAAATTTACCGTAACCTTAATATTAACTCGAACAAAATTTCCCTCTTGCAAATCCATTAGATCATCAATCAATAGTGAACGACCAAATGAACGATTTCGCCCTCGCATTCATAAACCAAGACGACTCGGATCCGAACGACTTCGACATGGAAGGATCGGGCAACTCTATGGCCAACTATTCGAGCTCTCCGAGTTTCGAGGTCGTGGGAGAAATCAAAGTGAACCATGGGCTCTTCATCTCAACAAGGCAAGTGGCTGAGACATTCTTCCATCAAACAATTCCTTCAGAGACTGTTAAAGTTCAAAGCTTGAACTCTTTGGTGACACCAAATTTCATTAGCTTCCATGAAATAACACCACAAAAAACAGTTTTGAAGAATCCATGGAATAACTTGCAAAGGAAAATTGTTTCAATTTTTGAACTTTTGGTGATCTTCACAATGTATTTTGAACAAGAGGAAGCTATTAATTATGATGAAGGTGAAAAATTGAGATCAAAGGGGAAAGGGGGAGCTTTGAGGATGATCTTGAAGAACACAGGGATTTTCTTTAGCATTGCTTCTTTGGCTCTTTGTACCATTTGGGCAAATTATAGTTAATTTTATTTTATTTTATTTTTATTATTTTTATTTTATTTTTATTTTATTTTTTTTTTATTTTTAACTTTACAGTTAAATACAAAGAATAATATATATATATATGTTGTAACTGGAGAGGGCAGAAGCTTAGCTTTTCTCTCAACATTTCAATGCAAATCCATGTTTTTTTTTTCTACCTTAATTTGATGGTAACCTACATTTGTTACCTTTGGATGGTATTTTAATGGATAATCACTGACATTTACCGCTGATTAAATGATGATGTGACATGTGTTAACTTTTATTTAAATTCAACTATATTTAAGGTGTCATGATTTAAATCCGGTGATTGTTTGTTAATTTTAAAGATGATTTACTCTTAAAAAAACCACATTCAAGTCAAGTATATTATTTTGATTCAATAAATTAGGGTAGGAGATCAAACCTGTAACTTCATAGTTTCTAAGTCGTATAAGATATCGCTCGAACCTCATGTTGACTTCAAAACATTTAAAATAAATTCTTCTTATCTATCAACTCATTTTTAATCATTTATTTCTAACTACTCAAAACAATTCTTCGAAATAGCTCTTCAAACTAATTTTAAAAAAGAAACTATTTTTATAGATTGTCCAACCAAGTTTTATTCAACTGTTTATTTACATATATATTTCGCTTTTTATTTAATTAATTATGTTTTTTAAATGATTTAATTAATTATGTGTATGATATAAGACAATGACTATGTAATAAAATGTTAAAAAAAAAAAAAGTTTTGAAACTTGAATTTCGAAGTAGGGATTAAATTTATAATTATGTACGGTTTGGATTTTGTTGTCATTATTTAATTCAAAAAAAAAAATCAAAATGGTTTATTACAAATTTAGTCCTCCTCGCTTTGAATTTATACGCAATTTTTAAGTGTTTTTACTTTATTTTGAATCAGTTCAATGAACTTTGAAATGTCATTCTTATCTAATTATTTTTCTTCTATTTGTCGCTTCACGTTAAATCGTTCTATTCGTTACAATATTATTTTGGACCAGCTTCAAAAAAAAAAAAAAAAAAAAAAAGCCTCGGGTGGACCTTGCCTTCCTCGATTTTTAAATGTTCAATTTTAGTCCTTAAACTTTATTATTTGTCAAATTTTAATCATCAACTATCAAAGTTTGAAAATTGTCATTTTAGTTAAATGATTTTTTTCTAATTCGTAGAGTATTTTCTCTCTTTTCCACCTCTCACCATTTTTCTTTATATCTCTCTTTAATCTATCTCTATCCTCTTTTCTTCTTATTTTTTCTTCCATTTTCTTTATAGTCTATTTCATCAAATTGTTTAATATGAGAAACCATGTTGCATATAATCATTTTTCTAAATAATTCTTTTTTATAATTTGAAAGTCGAGAGATTAAAATTGGACAATTATTAAAGTTTAGAGGCAAAATTTTAATATTTAAAAGTCGATGAATCAAAATGGAACAAACTTCAAAATGAAGTGACGAAAATGGTATATATATTGAGAGTATATGTTATTGTTTATTGTCATGTATAGTTTAGTTCACATGCTAATTGTTATATAAAATAGATTCCAGCTATCATTTATCTTTCAAACTCATTATTATGATGTATTTATCTTCTTTACAAATATGAGAGATTACATTGCAAAGACAACCTTTTCAACTCTTTAATCAACAATAAGTGAAAACATGTCAATCTCTTTTCTAGCTGTAAGGAATAAGTTCTATTCTTTGGGCAATGATAGGGAAAAGTGGGATTCTTTCTTCATTAAAATGGAAAAACTACAAAAACTGCATTTCATATTGTTCAAAATACATAAGAAACATATTAAAGCTTCATTTAATTTCAACACCCTTGAAATTATTAATCTTCTTCAACAAGGGAAAATGGATTAACACTCCAATCATAATACATATGACTTGCTTGAGAATACACATTATGCAGAAAAGGCAACACTCTTGAAAAGAAAAAAAAGGCTTTCTTGCTAAACCTTTTTATGCTCCAAATAACCTTAAGCTAATATCATTACAACTCTTGAGCTTATTCCATGACATTCATATGTAAAGACGATGATCCAATCGGAACCGATGTTCTTACTTTTGAATCCGAGATTGCGTGCGGTTGGAGCTGCAAAACGGAAACAAATATTACAGATCATTAGTTATTTTTCTTCATCCATTTGAAGTTGTATGTATAGAAGTAATGTTTGCTTGGCTTGCATACTTTTGTGATAGCTGTGGATTTTCGTCGACTGCGATCGGCACCGTCTTCACCTAAGAAGCCAATGAAATGAGTTGTTGTAACTTAGAGAATGATGAAAAGAGGTTATAGATCTTTGGAGTTAAATGTAAAATGCAGCTGAAAAACATACCAAATTCTTGAAAAGCAGATTGTAAAACATTTGGATGTATCTTTGCTTAGCTTGCTTTTGGTCCTTGTTCAATTGCCTCCAAAAAGTGTAAGTGTTTCCCATGTTTAGCACTTTCTTTGCATAGATTTTCCAAGTGTAGCTGCCAAAGACAATATGATTAAGAGCTTTGTATCAAGTTCAAGAATGTAATACAACTTGGAATGGATTTTTGGTTCTTGTGACTACCATTCCTCGATACGTTGCAGACCGCCGTTCGAAATCTTATCCCAGTAGGCCTTGTCGGTCTTGCACTTCTCGAAGAAGTTAGCGATCTTCTTGCTCGATTCTTCGCCGTTGTTGGGATCGATATGGAAGCCTGAGATTCCATCAACTATAATCTCAGCTGGACCTCCTTGGTTGGTAGCAAAGGTTGGTAAACCACAATTCATAGCCTCAATGACTGTGAGACCAAATGCTTCATATAGAGCAGGCTGCACAAAGGCTCCTTTTGTGTCGGCGATGCAGCGGTAGAGTTCTCCGTTACGACGTCGATCGGTTTGTGCTGCTATCCACCTTAACTGGCCTTTGAGTTGGTATTTTTCAATCAATTCGTGCATCTTTTTTATCACTGCCATTTCTTCTCTGTCCTTTGATTTGGAAGGATCAAAGAATCCCCCAACCACAACAAGATTCACCAAATTTCTCAGCTTCTCATTCTTTCCGAACCACTCGACCAACCCGTTGATGTTCTTGACGACATCGAGCCGTGCCATCGAAAAGATGATCGGCTTATTCCTATCTGCTAGATATCCTCTGTTTCATGAAAAAACAAAACAGTGATTTCCTAACCTCAAATACACAAATAATTCATAAGGAAAAAGTACAAAACATGGTAACCATTTCTATGAAAGACTCACATATGCTCATCATTCTCAACTTTACTAAAAAGAAGTTCCTCGATGGCAGGTTGAAACGATGCGAATCGTTCTTTCGCCGTGTACGGAAAATAGACAGACTGATCAGCACCAGGTGATGCAATGTTGAACTTAGGATCAAACACATTGATTCCCGAAACGAATCGGCACAGCCCCGGAAGCGTAAATGCCTCGTGCTTTTCGTATTGGCCCGGCTTCTCCTTACTGAAACCATGAACTTTTTCAATGAGAAAAACACAGCAGAGTTTCTTTCGAGAGTCGATACTTTAACGACTAGACTACGCTCAAATAAACAACACTACGAACACGTAGAATGTCGAATCGAAACTTTTAAAGTTTTATGGTTTTTTTTTCTTCTAACCTTCCTGCAATCTCTTGGAATGTGCTAGCAATGACAAAATCAGTGGCATTCATAGCAAGAATATCAGCAGTAAATTGGCATGAGAAGTGATACTTAGAGTCCAATTCCTTCCATTTAAGATCTGAATCTTCATACTTGGTCTTCTCCAAGGCATGTGCAATAGTTCCCTTGTTTTATTTTGCACATAAAGTTAGTAAATTTTGTGTTACAAATAAATTGAATTTGTTAAGACATATTTAATAGAGTATGAAGAACTAAATACTTGGGTTACTCCTAGTTTGGTGGCCATGAGAGATGCAACCAAATTCCCATCTGTATAGTTTCCAATGATTAGATCTGGCTTTGCTTCCATGAGATCTAATATCTTGGTAGTGGCATCCTAAAATAAAATGATACAAATATGTTACAACACGATCTTGAAACGCGACCTGTTTGATAAAGATTTCGTTTTTAGTTTACTATGATCATCTCTTTCTTATCTAAATCTCTCATTCCTAGGTTTGAAACGAAGAAATAGTTTGCAAACAAGTTTAATGTCTAGAAATGGGGATAATGACAATCTAACGATATATATAACGACATAATCTTGAACCGAATATGTTTAGAACCTACTTGTGCAAATCTCTCGAGAAAAGGATAAATGTCGAAACGAGAAACCCAACGGCCAAGAATGTCATTTTCGGTCCTAAAGGGCACCCTAACAATCTTAGAGTAATTAGTCCCAAGGACAGGCTCTATTTCTTGGTTGCACTTGGTCCCCTTGGCATCTGGGATAAGCCTTGTTATCTGCAATTTGTTAGAAAAGATTAAATTTTATCGAAAAATTTAACGATGATTCAACATAGTATATTAAAGTAGATATATCTCATATTCAAAGTTTAAGAATGTATCAGTAAGTACAATAATAATTTGAGGCTTGAAATTGAGGCCTTGTTGCTTTATTCTGAGAAGAAGTTCATCTTCCATTGCTTTAACTTGATCAAGAATGTACACAACCTAAATGACAACCAAAAAAAAAGTCACCAAAATTGTTGGTATAAGCAAAGAATGAAATATGAATATGTATACAACAAATAACTAAAATCATTTTTACTTGTTTGTAACATGTCTCATGCATATGAATACTCTAAACTAAACAATATCAAAGAAATATCGTTCCTATTTTCGTTTGATTTCATCCCGATCGATGAAAACGCGTACCTGGCCTCCGGTATCGGGCAAACCAAGAACATCAGCTTGTCCAAAGTAGCCATGAGGAGACAAAATGACAACATTGAAAATGGTGGGAAGCCTGCTGAAGAATTTCTCCATTTGGATTGGATCATAGGCTTGAAATATATCAGACAAACATCTCATGTTTTCCTTAACTCTCCTTGCACAGTCTCCCCATCCTCTTTCAAAACCCCACTGCTTGAATCTGATATTCCATACAAAATTAATTTTTCAAAATTACAAGTTATTAGAGCAACCAAAATGGTTGAAATTATATATTCCATGATTATGTTCCTAACACCCCTTTAATATGAATCGAGGTGAAAATGATATCGCGAGAGTTTCATTGCATAATTTTTTACTCTGATACTATATTGAATTTTCATTAAGTTTTTAGAGCAATATGTATATGTATACACAAGCGTGTGAGTCATGATTAAGAAAGAAAATGACTTTACACTAATTTAAAATTAGGACTTCTTATTCTAATATCATGTTAAATTATTATTATACTCAATAAACTAAGCTAATATTGCTAAGATGTATTTAATATTTGTGTATATATCCTTAATTAATTGAAAGTGATTAAGGATGTTACTTACTTGAGATGGAAGTCCTCATAGGGGGTGTCAGGAGGGAGTGTAGAGAGGAAATTATCAGCAAGAATAAGTGTCATTTGAAGCTTGGAAGCTGAGTTTAGAGTCTCATTTAACATAAGTTTCTGTTACAAATTAATTTTAGAGTCAAAGAAAGAAAAGAATATTAATGATAAATTAGTTATAAAATGAAACTATTAAATAGTTAACTTAGAGAGCTAACCAGATCAATAATTCAACTTATATAAGTGTGTTCATCAAACTTCCAAAACATATTGAAAATAATAACTTTGATGTTTCTTACTTAAAAAGTCAAATATAAGGGTGTGCCATTGACTCAAAAACATATTGAATATACTCGATTGTTTTATCTTCCTTACTTAAAAAGTCAAAGATTTGAATTTCTCTAACTGCCTATGTTATAGAACTAAAAAAATAAAATTATTTGATTTTATTTTATTTATTTATTTTCATTACCTCTCCTTGATAATGAAGGGATAACAAGTAATCCACAAGTGGTTGTACTTTCTCCAACTTTCCACTTAGGTTAGAGGTGAGAAACTTTGTAGTGTAGCTAAGGCCTTCACCAATTGAAGAGGGAATGGTTAAGTGAGGAGTTGTGAATTCAATTGCACCAAAATCCACTTCCAATGCATTTTCATCACTTGCCCTACAATATGATCCATTTTTAGAATCTATTCAGACTATTAAAATAATAATAAGAAGAATAAGAATCATTTTTGTTTATACCATTCCAGGTCATAAATGATTTCGTGTAACTTGAGAAAATCGGTTGAAGTGATAGATTTGACTGAAAGATCGAAAGCATTGATTTGAACATATTCCCAACATCCTGGTTCTGGTCGTATAGCAAAAGCAACATGAGGAGGGGTCACAATTGCCACCTATACAATTTAATATGTTAAAACTAGTTTTTTACATCATATTATACCTTTATCACACACATATATAAAATAATAATAACATAACATAAAGGAAATCAAAACATAACATAAAGATTACATCCAGAGCTATTAAAAAAAAGTTGTGTGAAGGGAAAAATATAAGAAAAAAGACAACTTTTCATGAAGAATGTCCATTAAATTTTATTTAGATAATTAATCATTCATGTAAATGATTCATCCTTAAAATTCTATTGAATTATAAAATTAAGATTTTACTAAAAGTAATTATAAGATAAAACTTAAAATATATATTAAAAATAGAAAAGGAAAATAAATAAAACTAGGAAAAGAGATAGACCATACATTTTTTATCCTCATTTCGGTCTAGTTTGTGAGAATATTTTTTATTCTTAACTTTGTTAGGGACAATTTTTCTTTTCTTTTTTTTTTTTTTTTTTTTTTGAAATAAGATAATCACGCCCGTCCCTACGCCAGACACCAGAGACATCGAAGGAGTATGTCACATGTGAACTTTGAACCTGAGACTTTGAAGGGAGTATATCTTCAAAGTTCAAGTCTCCAATCACTCTGCCACCACTTGAGGACAAGGACAATTTATCTTATGATTGGTTTTTGTGTAAAAAGTAAAAAAAATAAAAAAAGACATTTGAATTCAATTTGGAAAGAGAGAATGAAAATAGAACCTGAGTGGACATAAACATAAGGCCAAGAACACCCTCCATAATCCTCTTTCTCTCCATGTTATCATCAATGTTAAGCTCCATAATCTCCTCCCTCAATTGCTTCACTTTCAAGCTCCTATTCCCTTTTTCCACAAACTTCCCAAACCATTTTTTCATACAATTATGGCTTTGCTTAAGTGCTTCTGGGATTTCATCACCAATCAACTTAGACTTACACCTCTTACCACCACCATTATTCACCAATGAACCCATGATTCAAAATTTTCTCCAAACAAACAAATATGCAATGATACTTTCAACACAAAAATGAGGCATTTATATAAGTAGACTCCAAATGAAGTTAATGAAGCTACAAAAATATTTTTTAAAAAAATAATAATAAAAAAATGCCAATAATTAAAAGATAGTTGGAGAAAAAATTATTCTTGGAAAAAGGGAAAAGAATTTGTGGGAGATGAGATTCTAAAAAGATATGAGAATAACTCAATTCTAATTGGGAATAGTTTGGCAAATATTGGTACTTTGTTATTCTTTTCCTTCAAATGATTCGATGACTCACCAATTCCAATTTGATTTGAACTTTCTTACTTTCTTGCCTAATTGCCTAATTATATTGACCTAAAACCATACTATAATTAACATCTACTTCATTCTATGTTTGATCAATTGAGTTATGGTTAGGTCTAATTATTTATTTATTTATTTTTTTGAAATAAGGTAACCACATTCGTCCTTGGCCAGACACCGAATACATGAAAAGAGTAGTTGGTTAGGTTTAATTATTCTTCATCATTTTAATTAACTAAAATACTTTTTTAGCCCCTAGATTTGGATTTTAATTTCAATTTGATTCTTATATTTAAAATTGAACACGTTCACTTCTAATATTTCAATAATGTTAATTTGACGTAATATTGACTAAAATAATGATGAGACTATTTTAAATTTTCAATATATTGATGAAGTGATTATTTTAATTTTTATATGAATTTAATTTTTAAAATAAAATAAGTATAAATTAAACTAAAAAAAATAACAGGATTAAAAGTGAGACGGTCAAAGTGAGATCAAATTGAAATTATATCTCAAATTTTGGGACTAAAAAAAATTCACTAACTTTTAAAACGAAATTCAAAACACATAAAAAGTACTTCTGAGAATAAGAAGTTTAAAGAAGTAAAACAGTTAACAAAGAAAATATTTCTTTAAAAAAAACAAAATA
>JBBMEF010000028.1:4168872-4182802 GCA_037832685.1 Sicyos baderoa | reverse complement strand
GTCCCCTCCTATCACATTCCTCATCGTCCATATTTTCCACCAAGATGCAAAAATAAAGAGCAGCCATAATGGGTCCATATTTTCCATCAATGAAATTTTCTAATTGAATATAATGAGAAATAGTATCATTGTCAAGAAAACCTTAGAGACTTAGAGAGGATCAAGTGGGTGGAAGAAAAATGTAGGATATCTCTTAGAAAATCTGTTGGTTTCGTACTGTTTGGATAGTTCTGGGTCTAGTTCTTGTCTATCTTAGTTTCCGATTTACTAACAAGATTTTTACCTATTCCCTCCTAAACTTCACCTACTTGTAGGTCCTCAGACCCTCTTGTTACTTTTCTAGATTCTTATTTCTCCCTTTCCCTTACCTCATACAGTATCTATCCCTTTTTCTATCTCTTTTCTTATAAGCCTAATTAATACTTCGTCCCAATAGTGCGAACCTATTCTCCAAGTGGAAGTTAATAAATTGTGAAGCCATGCAATAAGAGGCTTATAGTGAAATGTTCTTTTATCTTTACGATGGAAATCGATAAATTGTTGGGCTGATTATTTTCTATGAAGAACTATACTCGAAAAAAAGGCAGTAGATTATTTCCAACTAAACTCAATTGGGATCCTCGATAGTGAACGAGCTTGTCTCCTATAATTTACCTTTCAGTGAGGAAAAGATTTGGCAAAAAGTGAAAACCTTAAGGAAAAATAGACATTGGAACCAGATGGGTTCACAGCAGGATTCTATTAAAATAATAATAAAAAATAAATCATGGGACATTCTCATAACCTACAACAATTTTAATTATACACATGTTACAATTCTTGTAGGTTTTGATACACAATTTTAGAGTATCCTCTTGTATATCAAAAATGAATTTCTTAAATAAAGAAACCAAACTTCCATGGAGAAAAAATGAATGAATACATGAGCTTATATCAAATCAAGCCCAAAAGGGAACTCAATCACAAGGAGTTCCAGTGAAGCAAAATAAAACCTAGTAAATATTTACAAAAGTTCATCATTGAATTGAGAGAGAAACATGTAATCTGTTGAGGACCAAACATCACTAGAAGACCTTTCCTTTCCTCGAAAGTTGATTATTTCTCTCCCGTTAACCACCGTCAAACAGTAGAACTCCCCATTGACCATAAGAAATGCCCTTTCTCACGGTTAGGCAGATAGAGGAGTAACTCCTCGATCATCTCTCTAACAGTCATTGTATATGTTAGACAGTTCTAAAGCTAAGAGCAGATTGAAAGTCTTAGTATGGTTTCTGTCTATTTAAGGAATAAGGTTTCTCCTATTGAAGAAAGGTCATAGTATATGTCCTTTTCTTTTTTTAAAAAAAGTCATTGTATCTAATTGTTTCTATATAAGAAATTCGGCGAAATAAGCCGAGAGAAGAGAATGAGAACTCCTCGTGTAGACAAGAACATCCCCCACAGGACAGTTAACACAAAAATATCTCTAATTGCCTTGAACTCTGAACAAGCCTCAACTTGCCGTCGATAACTTCCACTTCTGTCTTCTACATTTACCCCAAGCCGACAGCTTTGGCATAGTCGCTACATCCCTCTGCCCATATTTCCTCATCAGACCGTTGCCAGGCACCATTTGGACCAGGTATATCTACTACGACAAACACTAGAATTTTAACTTGCCAGTGGTTTTCCCAGTTCTCACATGGTAGTCTCTTAACGTACTGTTGGGAAACTTCCACATGGGAGCATTCTGGTCGTCCAAAAGAATCCGTCCAAAGCTGAAGAGGCGCTTTCTGCCCCTGCATTAAAACCATGTTAAAAATTACCCTCCATCAACTTATTCTCAACGAATTTGAGCTCTGATTCGAACAACCGTACATTGTGATTTTGGCCAACAAAAATCATCTCTACAACCTTCAAATATTTTGCCCCGGCTCCCTCGTCTACTTCCTCCCGTACCTGCCATGTTTGCCAGTCCAGCTACAGTAGATCCCATGAGAGCTCTCCCTTGTTCATCTTTCCCTTATTGGCGCTGATTCTTTTCAGGTGAAACACCTCAACCTTCCTCATCATATCTGATGGATTTCCAACTTAAAAATTTAGCCTACTCTTGTGGTAAAAATTTCTGGCAGTTGAACTATCATGGTTAGTGGTCAAAATGGCCTTAAGAAACCAAAAGGTTATAGATTCAATCTATGGTGTCATCTCCCTAAAAATTAATTTTCTACGGATTTCTTTGACATCCAACTATGGTAGAGTCAGATAGTATATCTTGTGAAAATAATCGAAGTAGGCCGATCTAGACATTCGCTTATGAATTAATTTCCTACGGTTTTCTTTGACATCCACATATTGTAGAGTCAGGAAGCATGTCCCATAAGAATAGTCGAAGTATGTAGATCTAGACACTCACGTATATGAAAAAATAAAATGGCAGTTTAACTTCCCAATAAACAAAGTTTTTTATTCAACAACATTTAGGGATGGAGAGATTCGAACTTGTAACCTCTTGGTTACTAGGTCATATTTGAGGCCTCTAGAGTTTTGCTCGACAAAAACCTAGAAGAATTCGTTTAAAATGTTTCTTATGACAGTTTAATTATCACTTATGGCAGATTCATAAAGTCAATTCTATAGAATAATGTAATCACATGCTTAGCTTAGTAGTGAAGTGGCTGCAATACTGTTTTTTCCAGAATTTTGTTCATCCTTCAATGATAATATGTTTTTTTTTTTTATACAAATAAGAATATGTTATTTTATCTATATATATATATATATATATATATATATATATATTATATGGTCTGAAGTAGTGAATTGTGTTTTGTGAATCAAAGGAGTATCATGACAATATTGGAGATCTCGATGGACCCGAAGAGAAGGAGCGAACACAGGGCAAAGTTCAGAAGTTCATCTCAGCTCTTTGATCCTTAACTTATTTTATTTTCTTGTTTTTAGGACACTCAATTTTCATACAAAAAGTCCTCATCTTTGAAGCCATTGTTGGTTTGTATACAGTTTACTGTGTTAACAGGACATAAAAATTATTGCATATAAAACTAGGTTTATTGTGCTACTTTTCTATTTTCATTTTCTTATTTGTGCTTTTATTTTATTTTTTGACATTGGTTTGTGACTAGAGATGTCACGGGCAAGGTGGAGTTGAGGAATGACTTTTTCGTCCCTGTTTTAGCTATCAAATGTAATCTTTGCCTCCACAAAATCCACTGTAATTTTGTAGAGATCGAGAGTGGAGACTTCTAGTAGGGAATTGGTCGGGATTGGATTCTATGAGAATTTTTTTCCATTTTTTCTTTTTTTTTTTTTAATCTTAATTTTTATAAACATTTTTATAAATAATTATTTTTTCGTGAAAGATATATATTAATTTTCAATTAGATATTTAATTATCAAAGAAAAATAATAATTTTTGAAAACAAAATGTAAATGTGGCAAGATTCGGATTCTATTTTACCAGTTAATTTAACGGTTTTTTATATAAATAATAATAATAATAATAATAATAATGCATATAATAAATACGTAATGATAGCTTTTCTATTTTGGGAACTAGATTTTCCGTAATTATGGCACTCTATTCGATAAAATATTGAACTGAAATATTAAATAACATAGGTATCTTTATCTCAAAAAAAAAAAAAAAAAAACATTAGGTATCTTTTTTTTCTTCAATAACAAGATGAATAAATCAGTTTAACGAAGATGTTGTGTCCTAATAAATCAGACTATAACTGTTCAAAAAAAAAAATTCAGAAGATATATATATATATATATATATTTATGTCTTCTGATTTTTTTGATAAAAATGTTTATTTATCTTCCTTGAGCTGTTTTAGAAACCATATTTATTTGTTAAGCTACAATAAGAAGGGAATATATTAATTACTCTATTTTTGGCTTACTTCATATTTAAAAGATTTCACAAATCCCTTTAAAGATATTTATAGTTTTTTTTTTTGGATTAATAATATAGTTGAGTTATGCTCAATTCTCAATTTGAACCTTGACAAAGTTTTCCACTTGTTCATATTTTTTCGTACATAGTTATTGTTTTTTCATCTATATATGAGCAAATTAGTTCACTGTTAGAAGAAAAACAATTTTTTAGTCTCTAAATTTTAAATTTTTATTTGGTTCCTATGTTTTTAAAATTAAAATTTTTATCCCTAACATTATAATATTGCTATTTCTATTCATGTATTTTATTTAGTCACTCTTTCAACTTTCACGAGTCAAAACAACTACATTATCAATCTAATAAAATATAAATTTAGTCTATGTCACTAACGATTTTATTATCTTAAAATCTAAAAATGAGCATTACTAAAATGTCTAAGATAAAATAATTTAATTTTGAAAAATAAAAATTCAATACAAATTTCACCCCAAAACTTAGACCCCGAAATTAATTCATAAATCAAAGTAGACACAACAATTAAATTTAAAAAGAACTTTCAGCTTAGCTCACTAGCCATTAGCATGTATGGTCGCTCTGGTTTGAATTTTATAATATCATCCCTTAATTGTTTATTAGAATTTTCTCATCCATAAGAAAAGAAACGATGACTTGATGATTTCATTGTTCGACAGTAATTCAGTTCAATACCATGGTCACATGTTTGATCCCAAGAATCAATATTTAATTTTCATTTATTTGATAATAGTATTGCCCTTTTTGTATGATTTGTGGTCTCCCTCCTCCAACTTATACTAAAATAAACAAAAGATTTTTTATCTATTGAAATAAGAAAAAGTATTCTTAAATAGAAAATTACAAATATTAATTTCAAGGATCGAACTCGTTAAAAAGTATTATTTTTTAAAGAAAACAAACAAGTTATTCTCTTACACAAAAGCACATATGCATTCAACTCTCCCACACTCAATTTAATAATCTCTTTCTTTCGTACATTAATTCTCTCTCATGTGCGCACCCAAATTTATATCTTTCATATCATCACACAGGCAATTTAAATATTTTCTTTAAAAAATATTTTAATATTTTATATATATATATATATAACTTAAAATTTTCATTATGGTTTAAACTGGAATATTCTATATTATGTATATGTGGTTTTTTCATGAATAGTTCAAAAAGGGAAAGAAAAAAGCCTACAAATATCAAAAAATTTGAAAAAAAAAATCAAATATAGTAAAAACTCATTATCACATTAAATTGATAGGATTCATTCGGTGAAATTTGAAAGTCTTTGAACTTCAAATTAAACTTTTAACCTATAAAATCTTTTTTAATTACTATAATTAAAATAGGATGCTAATTTGATATAACATTTTATGCCATTAAATGCTTAAAATTAAAACAACTCTAGAAATGGTTGTAGAATAATTTGAATCACTAACTAAAAGAAAGAGTTGCTTACCTTTTAACCAATTAAATCATGTTTTAGTTTTTCATTAAAAAAATATACTGAGAATCTCGAAGAATAGAACTGGGACAACTTTGTAAAAATTAGAAAGTGAATATAACCTCATATAATAACTAGAAGAAAAAAATTATAAACAATTTGACAAAAAAAAAATTAATATATTTGCAGCTCATTCCAATTATTAGTCTTCGTATGAGTGTTAACATAGTTTTAAAAATGTGTAAAATTGCACTGAACTTTTCCCTAAGTTTATTTATTTTTTTTTTATAAAAAAAAAACTCAAAATGTATTGTTGGTATCCTTCACAAGTTAAAATGAGAAAGAAAAAAAAAATCAATATCAAAATCTAAAAGCATAATTCAAACTTTTAGACAAAAGTTTTTTATTTTTTATTTTTTCCTTTAAATGGAGGATAATTGAACTTTTGTTAACAAACATTCCAAAAAATTGAATCTTGTGGATATTTTTATGAGAAGACGTGTAAAAGAGTGGACAAAAAGTTTTTCTTTTCAACAAATTTTACGAAAAATGATTCTTATATTAGTAATTATATAAAATGTTAATAGATTTTTTTATTTAAATTTTGAGAGATTTAAATTCATAACCTCTTTTACTTTTTATTTTTTGGAAGATGGACAACAAAAAAAAAAGAAAAATGCATACTAAAAAACTAGGTTGGTAACTTATTTTCCTTAATTAATTAGTTGTAATTCAATTCAACTCATATTCATAGTTTGATCATAAAAATCGATATTTGACTCTTGTATCATTTGAGAGTAGTAGTACCATTACGTGGTCCCTTCGTTCTTTCTTTTTAGACAAATTCAATTTGAACTAAATAATAATAAATAAATAAATAAAGTAAGGGCCAAAATTTATATTTAGAGTTGTGATTTGGTTGCAGTTGTTGTTGGCGTCAAAACGACATACCTTTATACTTGTGCTATGGATGGACTCATTCATTCCAAATCCAAACTTATCCAACGGCTCTTATTCTCTCACATGGGTTTTCTTTTTCTTCAATTTCCCTCTCTCTCTACAACTCAAATTTCGAATTTTTTTCATCTCTTTCTCTCTCATCAAAAAAAAAAAGTTGCAGCATTTTGAAAATGCTTCTTGAATACTACGCCGCCCGTTATATCCCCCTTTTTCTTATAATCTCATTTTCAAATCTCAAATCTCAAACTCACCAATCTCTCTCTCTTAGCTTAGTTTCTTTGTTCCATTTCCTGTGTTGGGTTCTGCTCTAAATCGCCATAGATCTCTAATGGGTGTTTGTTTTAGCAAAAAGAAGAAGACTTTACCTTCAATTCCTGAAACCCATTTGCCTCAAGATCCTCCAAGCTCCTCCTGCCATGGCTGCAAATCCATCCTCCCAGCTTCCCAGCTGCCTCCCATGGCTGACCTGAAAATGAAGACAACAGAGCAAGAAAACAGTGAGGGAAAAGAAAAAGTGAAGAAGGAGGTGTTTGTTATCAAGCACAGGAGGAGCCATGATGGGAGGGGTTGTTCTGTTCCACCTGAGGATGCTAATGGAGCTGCTTTGTCTTCTTCTTCCTGTGACATTTTGGAACCTGGTGCTGTGGGCGAGAATTTGAAGGTGGGTTTGGTGAGAACTTCCAGCTGTACTAAGGAGGAGGTTGATGCCATTTTGATCCAGTGTGGGAGGTTGAGTAGGAGTTCATCTGCTAAGGGTCATGGGAGGAAGTATTCTGGTTCCAAGAGGAGCTATGATTTTGACCGTTGTGATAGAGATGGTGTTGCTTCTGGTAATTATGGTGATGAAGATGAAGATGGGAAGAGTAATCCCACTTCTGTTGAGGTTGATGAGGATGGGACTCTGGCGGAGAGACGCCAGAACCAGAGGCAGCGCCATCGACAATCTCCCAGGCATTCCTCCTCTCAAGGGAGGAGGAGAACCCCAAGTAGGGAGAGAGATCAGAACCAAAGATCCAGCAGCCGGGAGAGACGTGTCAGCCGGTCGCCTGGCCGACGGTCGGTGGAACCATCTTCGTCGAATGCTTCAAATAATACTCCAAATGTCAATGTCAATGCAAGCAACGGCGGCGGAAGCAGTCGACCAGCCAAAATGGTTTCAGTACCGGCAACAGTTTGTCACATGGAAATGGACAAGAGCAACAATGTCGCTGATGGATGTGGTGGCAATGATTCGACCACTGTCACTGCTGTTAAGAGGATATCTGTTAAAAGAAACGTCGGCGAGGCGACAGCCATGGCGGGTTTGAGGGTTGCCTCATCACCTCGTTCACAGTCGCCAGCAAGAAACAGTGATCAGCAGCAGCAGCAGCAGCCGTCTCTCAGCCGCAGCTCATCAAGAAAAGCAGAGCAATCTCCTTTCAGAAGAAACCCATTGGGTGAGATAGATACTAATTCACAGCAAAACAACAGGATTCACAACAGAAGCAAAAAGGAATCTGAAGAAGTGATTGCTAAAGACTCCATGAATGGTCTAAACCAGGTACATTTGAAACCTACACACCCTTTTCTTTTTAGAATTTAGCATATAAATATCCAAAAAAATACTGATTTGTACCTTATAATTTTCCACACAGAAGCCAAAAATGGAGTCCAAAAGTTGTAACAAAGTAGTAGTTTCTCAAGTGAATAGCAGCAAAACAGGCACCATTGCCACTGCTACAAGAGGTGTTGTGAATATTATCACCTCCACAACACCATTGTCAAACACAGATGTGATTGTGGTTGAGAACCAGAAACCCCATAGAACAAACAGATCAGCAAGGCAATCCAGAGAACTGGATATTAATCCAGAAACTTTATTGAATCAGAGCCAAACACCATCTTACACCAAGATGTTACTTCAAGACATTCAGAACTTCCATCAAAAGAATCCCAACCCCGTTTCTCTTCCAGCTTGTGTAACCAAAGCTTGTTCCATAGTTGAAGCAGTTGCTGATCTCAATTCCACTACAAGCTCAAATTTATCATGTGCTTTCTCTGAGGATAAAAGCAACCCACCAACATACCATTCTAGCAGAAATGAGTATAATGTTCCTTATAGCAGCAGCAGTCTAGCAGGGAAGGGCGTGGCGGAAACCCGAGATCCTTTTGTTGAATCAGAAGTTGCAATGGATGATGATATTCTGGAACCGAGCTTCCACAAGTACGTGACGGTGAAGAGGGGTGACCCTGTGGTTGCTGCTGGAGAGGGGGATACAGATGATCGGGAATCCTCTGGTAGCAACAGTTTTGTGGGCAGTGTTCAACAGCAGCACCATTGGGGCATTTCAACTGCCTCATGGGAACCCAACTCAGCTAATTCAACTGATTCATGGACATCGAGGCACAACACCAGAGAGGACGGGCATCCACATCCTGGCTCCGGGAGGAGTTCGCAAGCAAAACCAGGGCTCGACGGAGATGAGACCAAGCGGAGAACAACCGAGAGAAGGCGAGACTCAGATTCCCAAAGATCCGGGATAGGCCGTGGTAGACTTGGAAGTGCCAGTAAAGTTCTTCATACCGTTCCTGTTGCAGCCACTGGCTCCAACTGATTAGAATTGTATAGAGATCTCTCCTTGGCCATTCTACTGTGTCATTTTGTTGTCTTTTTTTCCATTCTTCTTTTCATGCTGTGAAAAGCAGAACTTTATTTCTGCATTTGTTTGTATTCAGTTGCAAACTTGCAACAATGTCTCCTTTGTTCTATAAACTTCACTCATTATTCTTCTACTTATTATTAGCCGCGCGAATTATTTCAAGATTCTTGTTTACGAACCATCATGATGAGCGTATATACCCCAAGGTTTTGAAGCAAGAAAATGAAATAACTACAAATATCATAATTACATTATCTGAATGATGAATACATTCAATATAATTTAATTACAAATGGTGGTTTTTGCCTGATAGAGTTCAAAAATCACAAGAGAAGAGGGATCCTTGTGGGAGCATTCTGATAAGGCATCTTTACATTAGCTTGATTCCCCCAAGAAGATGTTCATTATCATTATCGCTTACTTGTGTTGGCTCTCTCCCCATATAGGATTATTCTCCACGTGTTAGTCACGATTGCTGCACAACGAAGTATAGATCCAGTATATCCTTTCTCGGAAATTTCTTCGAAGTATGTGAACAGGTTACAGGTCTTCCATGCCCAATGACAAATGGTAAGGCTTAGTTTGAATGATGAAAGCATGAACAAATTTGGAGATTTCATTCCAAACTACTGCCATAGTTGACCGCGTATATAGCAACCACAGTGACAACGGCTCCAACCAGTTGAATAGGTGAGAATGTCTCTCCCAAATATAGAAACCTGGATTGATAAATAAACAAAGGGTACATTGAAATGTGCATGAAGTGCGTATTTTTCTCTCATTGCATCTGTTCCCAATCGAAGAATAAGGACAACCTTACCCAAAAATTGAAGCAAACATTGGAGTGAGAAAGGTGAGAGAGCTGAGCTTAGTCAAACTACCTATAATAAGAAAACCCATCCAGTGTAGAATTAGCACCAAAAATAGAGACAACAGTAAGGAACCATGAATTCTTATAAAGGTATCAAGGGACCTTTACAAATTTGGTTAAAAAAACCAGTAAGTCATGATGAAATCATGAATCTAAACGGATTTCACAATGCTTATCAATCCAGCACAGAGAGACCAATAAAGTGATGTTATTCTTGTGTCTTTGAGCATACTTATAAAATTAAAAACTCCAATAATTAAATTAGCATAAATGCATCAACCACTTATATTAAATTTCTTTTTTGGGATAAGAAACAATTTTATTGATTGGTGAAATTACAAGATCTCTTATATCAAATTTCAACTAGATCATATTTCAGCAGCCAAATTATTGTGTGTGTGTGTATTAGGCATGGAATCATACATTATGCACTTTGGATGGGGAAAAAAACATCAATTAAGCCATAACACACTTTACAAACAAGAGAATGCTAGGGGGGTCAAACCTTTTGTCGCACTATAGAAGAATGAACCATAGCTAACGGCACTTCCAAAAATGGATGCATAAAGGAGTGCTAGGATATCATTTGTTGTAAAAACATTCAGGTTCCCACTGACCGCAGGTTCATGATTAAGAAAACAGATCAATAAAAGCGGGAGACCACCAATCACCATGTGCTGCAATAAGAAGAAGAAAAAAACTATTCAGTTCCATGTTTTTTTTTCTTCAATAGACAAAGGCCTCGTATACGGCATCCTTCAAATGGTAGGTAGCTTCACTAAGGAAAACCATGTGATGGTTTCTATATTTAATTGGGTGCAGCTACACTGACAACAACACTTCTTTAGAACTAGACATTAGAGAAGATACAAAGCAGAGCCACCGAACATTAATCTAACTCATAATGGATTTAATTGGGTAAAGGGAGCAGAATATTTCTCATGATGACAATGAACATGCTAAGGTAGATCAAAAACTAATTTTCTTTCAATCATGTGATCAGATATTTTGGATAAGGAAAACAAAAAGGGTTCACTAAAATGAAACTGTTTAACAAAAGGCATGAGGAAGAACAATAATGTGAATTCATAAGAGATCATCACTTCTCCAGTTGATCCTACCCATCCAGTTGCCATAATAGGATCAGAGTACTTGGAAACCCAGCGGACCATGACCGTCCCTACTGCCATGCTCTGAGCAGCAAGAAACATCCACCACTCTCCACTTCCCCATAGCGAAAAGCTACTTGCATCTAAAGAAAGTGAAGGAACCTATCAAACAGAAGGTATGCTTAGACAAATTGCCAGATATATTAGTCTCATCTCTTTTTATTTTATAAATTACTTGAATAATCTTACTATCATAATGTAGAAAAGAACATAAAAGACATTCATGCGCACACACACACAAAAGAAAATTATTCTATTGTGGAAGAGGAAACAAAGTGATTTCTTTAAAAAAAGGTCAAGAAGCCAAGCTGAGATTTGATCAGCAGTTCAGATTCCTGAACATGCAGAAGAGGATGTTAAATAGTTCTTGCGATTCAGTATAAATCTATTATTAGGAACCTCGTTGCATTTTGAGAGAATTACAAAGAGCATTATAATGATCATTCAGAACCTCTTTTCGTTCTGCAAGAAATTGGGTCTCATCAGCCCAACTCTCCTCAAACCCACCACAAATTTCATAATTCAATTTTGTTGAGAAAATTACACTTAGTTAATCTCATAGTCATGCATATCTCTAAAAGCATTCACTTAATACATCTGTAGGCAGTAAAACAAACAAAATCAAACTTTTTTTTTTTTACGGATATCCAGGCCAGCTTAAAAAAAACAAACAAAACCAAACTATCCAGAGGAGAGGGGAAAAGGAGTACCTCAAGAAGTAAGAGTCCTAAAACACCAAGTACAAGTCCACCAGCTCCAACTAAACTGATGGACTCACCATATAAGAAGGCTGCAAGTACCGCCACAGTTAATGGTTGAGAATCAATTATTACCTGCAAATGAAGGCGTAGGAACAGAAAATGTGAATGCTACAGATATAATTTCCACAAACTTTAATGAGTACAAGGATGTAGAGAAAAAGGTGCCAAATATGTTATTTAAAAAATGCTTTTCATTGGAAAAATAAAAAATACAAAAGTTCTTATTAAGAAAACTCCTAAAGAAATATTGGTGGGATGCGTTATTGTTGGCACTGCCACATACAGAATCGATGAAAAGCAATCTCTATGAGTTTATCCCCATTTCTCGACTTTTATTATTCTTCGAGCATATGCAAGAAGTCTATCTTCAGAATGTTCCAAAATCTTCCAACGAATGAATCCATCATCTAACCATAGTGTTTTCAAACTATCCAACTTGTTAATCTAACTTATTATTCATCAAATTCAACCCTCATGTCATCCAACATCAATTCACCCAAAAGAAAAAAACAAACTTTTTCGGTATTCCTTTTGATCAAAATACGACGGAAAAGAGTTGAACTTTTATCTCTATCCTTCAACCATACTGACCTAATTTACAGTATAATGGTTGGTGAAATTTCACGGACATGACAGAAATACAATGTAATGACATCGTCAACAATAGAAGTCGGCTCAAGGGAATGTTGGAGATTACTTAATAAGTTGAAGTTGTATGAATCATACAGTTTAAGCCACAAAGAGGTAATCAAGAAAGCAAAAAGAAAAAAAAAACGAAAAAATTCAGTATAAATTTAGTGTTCAGCAATGTGTGAATACATTTCTGTTTTCTTTTTTGCCTACCAGCTCTGCCAACACAAACTATACACCAATTACTAATTTCAAAAATCTGCAATGACAAAAGTTAGGGGTGTTTATACATTCCCTGAATACCGATTCGACCGGTTGGTGTCGGTTAAAAAAGTAAATTCACCGAAATTTTATCTGTTAAATTGGTTGGTTAAGTAGGTCCGTTCGTTTAACTGAGTTTATAAAATAGAGGATTTTTCATGTATAACAAAAATGGGCTAAAAAATTGCATCTATAGCACAAAATTGAAAATAATTACACATATACCAAAATTTATGAGTGATTGAACTGAATCTAACTCAATTAATAACTAGTGATTGAACTCAATCGGTTGAGCTCAATCACCAAACTAATTGAGTTCGATTCAGTTCAATCACTCAAAATTTTGGTATAAACGATTGATAAAAATGTGCTATAATTCTAATAGAGGGCTCTCAAGTTGGTATGAAACAAAGCAAAAGAGGCAAAAACTGAAACATACACTGCCCAAGCCAGCGGACGTCCTCTGCAATCCCTGAGCGAGAAAGCCCTGAAACGACGTAGCGTCGACGAGAGCGAAGAGAACAATGGAAATCCAAGCAGAGAAACCAGAGGGTAAGGGGCGACCGCGGAAAGCAGCAAAGCCAATCAAGAGGAAACCGGCAGGGATGAGCCGAAACGAGGAAACGAAAAACGGACCGGATCTTGGCAGCACCTCCTTCATCGCCACCATGGCCGTACCCCAAAAGAAGAAGGGCGAAACCAACACCGCCAACTCCCAAGCTCTCTCCAACACCGCCACAGATCCACCGCCGCCATCAGAAAACCCTAATTCCAACGGATCTTCACCGCTCGACGAAACAACGCACTCCACGTCCTGAGCTGTCCCCACGCAATCGATTGACTCGGACAGGTCCAACTCAGAATCCGCGCCACTTCTGGTGCAATTCACTGCAACGTAATCGGATCGAAACGGGAGTCTTCGCCGGAGAGCGGCGGAGGGGATGTCCGGTGAGGGAATCGGTGTGCTGAAAGGAGAGCGGCGAGAGTTGGATGGAGAAGAAGAAGAAGAAAGTGGGGGAAATATGGATGGAAGATTGGCGGTGGCTAAACAGCCCGCCATTATCGTCGTCGTGGTTTCTCCGATTGAAGAAGAAACCGATTAGGCGGCGATGAGAGCTAACATCCATCCCGCCATTGTTTTTGTGTATTACCGTTTCGCCACGTCAACAAATCGTTTTTTTTTTTTTTTTTTTTTTTTAGGGATTCCAACCAAACCATGAAATAATTTGGTTTTAAAAATTTCATCATCTTTTCTTTTTTCTGACTT
>JBBMEF010000028.1:4124712-4135637 GCA_037832685.1 Sicyos baderoa | reverse complement strand
ACCATTTGGTTTCTTATTTTTTGTTTTTCAAATTTAAGCCTATTATCTCTCAGATTTCTTACAATTTGTTTCATCTTTTCTACCATGTATATATCTTTCTTAAGAAAGTAGGGGAAAACCAACCAATTTTTAAAAACAAAAAAAAAGTAGCTTCCCAAAATTTGTTTTTATTTTTAAAAGTTGGTTAGTATTCTCCTACCTTGTTAAAGAAAGATGGATAAATGGTAGGAAGAATGTAGCACATTGTAGGAAGCTACTTTTTTTTTTTTTTTTTTTTTTTAAGTTGGTTGGTCTTCCTCTACTTTTTTAAGGAAGGATGTATACATGATAGAAAAGATGAAACAAATTGTAGAAAAATTGAAAGAAAATAAGCTTAAATTTAAAAAATCAAAAACAATAAACATAGTTATCAAAAGGACCTAAAAAATCAATGTGGTGTGAGCAAATGCATTTAAAATATAAATAAAAAAGATTAACATGCAATTGATTTTTTTTTTTTTTTCCTTCTTGAATGGTATTTTGACCACGGAGAACGGAGAAAATTGTTTATATGTGACCGGTTTAAGTCGTGATGGAAGGTAGACAAATTTGATGGCATCCACGTTAAAGACACGTTTTACGATTGTAATTGACATTTTAAAGTTTTCACATATATATATATATATATATATATTGAATTTGAGAAGATTCTTTTTTTTTTCTTTTTCTTTTTCGTTTTTTTACAGTAGAATTTGAGAAGATTCTGTTGAACGCATAACCTTGATTACATATTTATACATATTAAATTATTATTTTTGTTGGTTGGATGGAAAATATTATTTTAATATAGTTCTTTCATTTTTGTTTCCGAGTCTTAAGATCAATATATATTAACTATTTTTACGAGGTAATCTACTCTTTTTCTCTAAAAATGCTAGTTACAGTTTATATATATATATATATATATATATATTCAATCATAATTGATTGTGAGAGTTATAATTATATTTCAATTGTGAATGAAAATTTTTAAATTCTACTTTTAATCATATGCCTCAAGTGATCATCAAATTGTTAATCAAACTTGTGACTGTGATGTAGAATTGAACTATTTCAAACAATGAAACTAACATGTCATCAACGCTTTTGGTTTTGCAAAACACTTTTTAATTTAAAAAATCAATTATTAAATATATATATATGGGAATTTGCATTCTATAGCAAATTTTCTACTCTACATTAGAATTATATGGTAACTTTTTAAAAATATTGCAAATATAACAACTTTTTTTTGATAGACTCTATCAAACACTATTGATGGAGTCTATCAGACATTATTGATGGAGTCTATGAGACACTATTTATGGAGTCTATAAATCTGATTTTGTTATATTTACAAATATTTTTATTATTTTGCTATTTATGCAATTTTAATATACATGTAAATTACCATATATATATATATATATATATTTATTTATTAAAAAGAAAAACAAAAAATGAAAAAAAGAGAGTTTATTTTAGATTAGAAAAAATAATAGTTATTCCACGAGATCTTAGTGTTTTGTTTGTTTGTTTTTTTTGAATTAAAGACCTTTGTCTTTTAATTTGTTAAGGAATAATAAACAAGTAGAGATCAACAAAGAATATGAAAGATTATATATGGGGAATGTATATATTTCAAACAAATATATACATATATAATAAGTTTTGTTGATTATACACAATTAGTTCAGATATATATTAAAGATTTTAATTTTCTCATATAAATGATATAACTAAAAAATTTAAAGCCGTAATCTCAAAAAAAAAAAAAAAAAAAATTAAAGCCAACAAAAGTCTAATGCGTTCTGTTTCAAATCCCCCGATTTTTTTTCTTTTTTTTTTTTTTTTGAAATCAAATCCCCCGATTTTAATTCAACGCAAAAAATGTTTTATACACGAAAAGTTTACCAATAACAAAAATACGTTTAAGCATATATTTTATTTGAAATTTATTTCCAACACTCATTCAATTCTATTGCTTATCTAGCAATAAGATGGAACAAAATAATTTAGATTTTATTTTATTTTTAAAATAATTGTCTGTCTGGCATTCACGAATTTTTGAAAAAGTACAACTACAATTTTGATAATGGAACAAAATAATTTATTGAGATTATCCTGAAAAAACATTTTTGTGAAGATTCAACAAGTAAAAATAGTTTGTAGAAGATTATGAAGTCCTAGTTAAGATAAAATCAATTGAACGTGAACTAAATCAACCTATTATCTTATAGAATAAAATAGGTTATCAACTAATTAAAGTCCAATTATTAAATCGAGTACACTTTCAATTTGAATACTTCTTTGATGAGGCAATCGAAAGTTTAAGTTATGAAATCGACAACATCAATTATCAAACACATATTTAGTATCTTACGAACTTAATAAATCAAATTGAATCTTGTGAAGACTTGTTCTTCAAAAGTCGCATGAGTACGTAAGTTCCAACCATTGCCAACTTGGAAAACAAGATTTTGAGAGATAATTAATAAGATGAGTATGCTATTCTTTAAAACATAGGGTATCTTTTAATTTTGATTTGATTTAGATCATAATATTTTAATTTTAATTTGATTTAAAACATAAGATTTTGATTTAGTTCCATTTTATATTATAAATTTTAAGAAATATTTTTTTATTGTATTAAAACGATTAACATGATTTGAACTAATTTCAATTAATATTAATCTAAAAAAAAATCAATTAATATTAACGTTATTTTCATTAAAAAAGAAAACTTTTTAAACAAAAAAGATTTAAATTGATTTTCTAAAAATTCATGATTTAAACTAAACAAAACTTATGTGTTTTTGAATTAAAATGTTATTTTACCCATCTCACACTAAAATTTGTCCAACTTTTGAATCAAAATATTATTTGGATATAGATTTAAAATTAATAATTATATTGAGTAGTTAAAAAATAAATATTTAAAAATGAATTATTTTGATCGATTAAAAATGAATGAATATAAATTAATAGTTATAAATGATTGAAGTTATAAATTAATGATTCAAAATAAATAGTTACAAATTATAAGTTACTTTTAAAATAAAAATAAAAAAGAGTTAGTAAAAACCGATTTGGATGTAGGTTTTCGAAAAGAAGTATTAACTCATCCTTAGACGTATAAATTAATGATTAAAAATAAATAGTTATAATTAATATTAATTTAAGGGCATGTTTGCCCCCATGGACAAACCATGGAGTTGGTTTGGCTTGACTTCTATTCCATGTTTGCTCCATGAACTTTCATAAGTCCACACAACTCCACGTGTGTGCCCCACGTTTTTATTTAAATATTAAAATATTTAAAAACTACTCAATATTTATTTTTTTATTTAAATAAAAACTTAAACAATTCACTTCCCATCACATCAAACATAACTTTATTATGGCTTCAAAAAAAAAAAACATAACTTTATTATTAAAAAACTATTAAATATTCATTTTTTTATTTAAATAAAAACTTCACCCATTTTCTTCCTATCACATCAAACATAACTTTATATTTTCTTTCATTCCCTCCGAACATAAACTTATTTCACTTATGTTCTCTTCTCATCCCAACTCAACCCAACCCAACCCATTCTCTCAAAGCCAAACATGCCGAGTAGAATTTATAAAAATTCGTTTAGAGTGTAGATGTTTTGTCCAATTTTCTTTATTTATTATAATATTCTCCGGCAATTTCTTGTACTTGTTCTTTCATCATCCTCAACGCTGACAATTATATTTTTTCGAGAACAACGACTTTTGTAACTTTCTGTCTCTAGTTTGCATTATTTATTCAAATGCTAAGTACTTAACTTAGTCAAATCGATTAATAAAAAGTTGATTTATTCAAGCGGCAATAATTTTTATGTAATGTAAAACAATCCCGCGTTTTTTTCTAAAATACTTTATATTTGTCTATTAAAAAATACTTAAGCAAAAAAAAAGAAGCAAAGCCTCAACGTCCCAACTCACATGAGACTTGTAATAGTTGTAAATAGCAAAATTGGTTAAGTGAATTTTGTAGCTGGTTAAATTATATTGCTTTTTAATTCTTTTATTTAATTTTTAGTGAATACTAAATAGTATCATTTCTTACCATTTCTTCTCAATTTTTTTAAAATGACACTATTTTAAAATATATAGCATGTTAGAGATTACACATTTAAAAAGATAAAAAAAACCTTTTAACGTATACATAATAAATACACATAGATGAGCTATTATATTGTTTTCAAAAAAAAAAAAAAGATGAATTACTATATTCGATTATTTTTTTGAGATTGATGGAAGGTCGTCCTATCTAATTAATATGGTAAGCCTTAAATTGTACATTCTCAAAATTTGCAAATAAAAACAAAGTAACTATATATATATATGTTTGCCATACATTTTTATAAAATTCTGATGTGAGAGATAAAACTATTGACCAGAAGTTTATTATATACAAAAAAAAACAACAAATTTGGGGTTATCCCCAAAGTTTTGAAGTGATCTTTATTGAATCTATAGCTTTAAGAAAAAAAAAAAAAAACCAAGTCTCTCATTGAAAAGATTACATTAAAATTTGAACTAAATAATAATACTAAAAAAAAAACTTTGAACATATGATGATTCACAACAAGCCATAAGTCCAAGGTTGATAATGATCCAATTCCAAGGCACCACGAGTAGTATCATTGCAATTGGCAGTGGCAGCGCCAGTAGGCTCATAATTATTAACCACAAAATCCCAACCACTAAAATCATCTTCCAAAAGTTGATCCTCCACTATGCCATTTTCACAAATATTTGGCCACTCAAATTCAGGAAACTCATTCACCAAATCTTGAAGCAAATTGGCTGAACAAAATGAAGAATTAGATGAAGAATAAGAAGTTGACGTTGTTGAAGAAGATGAAGTGCAAGGGACTAAAATTTCATGCCCTTCGATTAGAGGCACTTCTTCTGTGCAGAACTCATCCGCGATTAAGTCTATCATGTCGGTTTCATCGATCGCAACCTCTTTATTGCTCGGTTCTTTCGGTGGCGGTGGTGGAAGCGATTGCTTTTGTGGAGCGGGAGAAATGAATTTGTGAGTTTGAGGGTCGATTCCCATTTTTCTTAGCTTCTTTTTTATGTGAGTGTTCCAATGATTTTTTATTTCGTTGTCTGTCCTCCCAGGGAGATGAGAAGCAATTTTTGACCACCTATTAGAAAAAAAGAGTAAAAGAACATTTAATTATTTCAATTTGAAGTTTCAAAATTTATATAACTAAATATTAAAAAATGATTCGGTAATCAAATAATATTTTGGTCGAAAAATTTAAAGAAAATCTTACTTCATCTTTATTGCTAAACTTGTATTTGAGAATCATAAATTTGAATCTCATACTTGTTAAAAGTTGATAAAAAAAAGTATTAACATGGGAGTAGTATTTGATAGTCTCTCCCACCACTTAAAACACCAACTTTTTTAGTAGTTAGAAAGTTTTTTTTTTTTTTTTTTTTTATTATTCTTCTCTTTTTTTAATCAAAGGAAAAAAGTCAAATTGCCCCTTATTGTTAGAAGGAAGACTACATGCTTCCATGATTAAACTGCATGACTGAAAGAGCCTGCAATTGTCAAAAATAATTAAGAGAGAGAAGAGCAGTTGTAGATTCTTTTTTTTAACCATTAATTAAACCAAACCAAAAAAACAACATTTTATTTAATTTGAAATTTACCTGTTCCCCAGCTGAGAATGAAGATCAATGACCATTTTCTCTTCATATTCAGACAAAAGCCCTCTTTTCAAATCCGGCCTAAGATAATTTGTCCATCTCAACCTACAACTCTTCCCACATCTCAACAATCCTGCAAAATCCGGAAACATAGCTCAACTAATTAGACACCAACGAACACTTTCCCGAGTCGATCATCGATCGAGAGTTTCGTTTAGTAGGATCGAGAGAGAAGAGGAAGGGATAGGAGACCTGCAAGTTTAGGGAGAGCCCTCCAGCAGCATTGGCCATTGGTGAGAATGAAGTTTATGAGTTTTTTGTCCTCTTCAGCAGTCCATGGTCCCTTCTTCAACCCAACTTTATCACAACAAGGTTGCCTTCCCATTTTCCAAAATTCTCTTTTTAAAATTTATTGGGAGAGAACACACAAAAAAAAAGTTTGAGAAAGAATTAGAAACTTTTAATGGAACTAACAATTGTGTGAATCTATATATATATATATAAGGATAGGATGTAAATGGAGGTAGCACTAAGGTTGAGAAAGACTTGGCCTTTTGGCTTAGCTAATGCAGCCAGGTGGCAATTTCCTTTTCTTTTTATAAAATAATAAATTAAAGATTAAAATACTATTTTACTTCCCTCTTTTATTTCATTTGTCTTTCAAATTTATGTACTTCATACTCTCAAACAAACAAAATATATATATGTACTTCAAAAAAAATTCTAAAAAAAACAAATAAATAAAAATCTTAACGGTAGGTTTTCGTTTGTTAAACTTTCTTTTAAAAAATTATTTAATATTATTTGATATTCATACAAATTTGAATTTTATAAATAATATGAAATAGTATATTAATCTAAATATATATACAAAAAATTAATATAGCTGGATTTTTTTTTAAAAAAGTCTTTATTGAATTTTGCAATTTTCTTTCTAAGAGAAAGTGGGGATGTGTGAACAGTGATGAAATATTTACGCGTACCAAGTTGTCTAGGGTCGTTTTCAGAGATTTCGCCTCCCATTAATGTCTTCCTTTTTTATTTTTATTTTGATTTGTTTATGTTAGTTTATGTACATAGACCTATTATCCCGATATATATATTTTAATCCTATAATATTTAGATGTAAAAAAATATGTATAAAATTAATTTTTTATTAAATCTTTCACAATTAGTTTCCATTTTTTTATTTTAATTTTCTTTTAAAACCTACTTTTGATTTCATTTTAAGCCATTTCTCATATCTACTTCGTCAGGAGTGTATATGGCTCAAGTAATTTTTGGATTGATTAATCTCTGCTAACATGTTCAATTATATGTATTTGATTAACTAAATTCATATATTTTAGGGGTTGAATTAGAGTTATATTAATGCCATTTTTTTTCTTCTCTGAACTTATTTTAAATCAAAATATATAATTTCCCTCTAAGATTTTTTTTTTTTTTTTTGATTCGAACTTGTAATCTCATGGTTACTAGGTCATACAAGATGCCAGTGGATCTATACTACTTTTGGCATTTCCCTTTAAGATTTACTTCATATGTAAATAATAATAATACACGACTATTAGTGTTAGTTTCTTGTTAATATATTAAGAACTTATCTTATTCATTCATTTTATCTATATATATTATATTATATTTTTCTTAACTCAAGTTGAGTTCGATTGAACGATAAAAAATTTGATCAATCTAAAAATCGACCAAACCAACTAAAATCATAAAATCATAACTAACCCAAAAAATATTATAACTCAACCAAAAATAGTTAAGCTCAAATAACTTATCTTAGTGTGTTTAAGTTGAGTAATCGGCCTTATTTGAGTTACTAGTAAAGTAGATAAAGATATATATGCTCTCAGTTTTTAAATGAATACGATAATTTTATCATTGCATTTGTTATTTTCAAATTGCAAGTTGTTAATAATTTATTTAAAAAATTTAATTCAACATTTATGTTAAATTATAAGATTCGTTATTTTTTAGGGGATTTTTATGTATAGGATAAAAAATTGCATCTATAACACATTTTTTTTTATTAAAAATTGGTTTATAGCAAAATTCGGAGTGATTGAATACAATGAAATACTGCTGATTGAGTTTGATGGAACTTAATCACTCAAAATTTTGCTATGAACTAATTTTTAATAAAAATGTGTTATAATTTTAATAAATGATTCTAAAGTTGCTATACACTACAAATTCTCTATTTTTTATGTTTAATAAGTCGCTGAGTTTAAAATAGATTTCAAGTATATGCTAGAAAAAATTATGGAATTTTTAAATAAGTCTCCGAATTTTTAAGTTTATGTTAAAAGATCAAATCTTTCAACTTTCAATTTGTCTTTAATAAGTCTGGAATATTCAGAGTTTTAAAAATTAACTTGAAGTGTCAAATATATATAAACTTGAAGTTAATATTTTATTACCGAAACTTGAGCATTCAAGATCTACGAGTAAAAAAATATGTATTTTAAGTTCTCGTCAAAGAGTTTTTTTTTTTTTTTAGAATTGTATGCATAGCCATTTTTTATGACTTCCCTGTCTAGCCCGAGCCCAACCCATTAATGATGGAGAGTTGGAGTTGGAGTTCAATTCGCATCATGGTTGTAGGATACATCGTCACAAACGGATTTTGAACCAGAACTTCAAATAGAGTACATAGTTAAAATCCAAACCTTCGATTAATTATCGAATGGATTAGTGGTGCAATGATTGATTATTTGGTTGTTGACCGGTTTAACCCCAGCATCACACATTTGATCCCTAAAATCGGTATTTGTAACCTTATCCCTCAACTTGTACTAAAAAATAAAATAAAAAACTTCGATTAATTTATATTAAATAAGCTTTTATATAGTATTCAATGTTATTTAATTTGAATCAAATTAATTAATCTTCCAACAATAATGGAATATATAGTGTTTAGAAGACCATTTCAACCCATGTTTATCAGCTTCAATATAATATATAAACTATTTAATTTATTAATCATAAGGTTTCTTTGATATATAAATATTCATAAAATCTTTTATGTTTATGATACAAGTTATATAATTGTTATACATTAATATTAGCTTAGTTTGTAATCTTCCTATTACTTAACAATTAAGTTTATTGTTTCAAAAAAAAAAAAAAAATTAAGTTTATCTTTGCACTAAATAGATTAGTGTCGCAATTGTTTGATTATTTAGTTATAAACCAGTTCACCAATTTGTACTAAACAAAAATTATCTTTGCCTTATTTCAAATTTTATAAATTAATATTTTCACTTACATTTATAATATAATATTATTAAAACGAAACAGAAAAAAGAACATAAACATAGTTTAACTGTTGGAGGTTAAATTTTGCAATCACCATTCAACTGATTACTAAATTGATATTAATATATAAAAAAATGTTATTGATTTAATTTTTCAAGTAAAATGAATTAAAGATCAATAACAAGTAGATATTAAATCTAACAGACCCTTAGAATTATGGATAAATTATGTACCTGAGCCTAATTACAATATTCAATTTGACCTTTTGCAAAACAAACGATATAATTGAACTTAATATGACCATATTTTTTTTTGACATATAATATACAATGATTATGATAAGATTCAAAATATGACTACACACATAATTATCTTTATCCTAAACTTAATTTAGCCACTAATACCAAATCACATACTTAAAATAACTTTAACTTAAAATATCATTAAATCGTCAACAAAAATTGAGGTCAATTGATATGAAGTGAGTTACTATAATTATTACATAAGATTAGTTTCATCTCAAAACTAATTAGTGGGCCGAGTAAGGAAAGCTGTGGTTTGATTTTGAATTCGAATGTGGGCCTCTTGTTTGACATTAGTTAATAAGGAAGGTTCATTAGAAATGCAATAATTATTATTATTATTATGTGTGTTCGTTTGGTCTTCAATTTAGAATTCATGTTACTTTGAAGTTTGAATATTCTATTCTGTGAAGTTGAGAGGTTCGGCCGTTCAAGATTTATAGTTTTGTTAATGTTGAAATCCGACAACTGGGTCCCTTGCATACCTTAAACTTTTCACCATTTGAAATTGGACGTACATCTCTATTGAATTATGTTAAACCACCCATTAATCCAAAAGCCTAAGCTAATGGATTGAAGTAAATTTAATTATATCAACCAACAATCTCTAGGACGTTCAAGTCTATCTCTCTTAGGATCATAAGTTGGACGTACAACTTCTGGAGAGTTACATTTACCGTATTATTATCTCATTGTAGAAAGGCTTAGAGCCTGGCCCAAACCTCTGTAGAACACTCTCATTTAATCAATAAAGATGTTTTCGTTTTAGGTTGTGAAAGCCGGGGATTGCTCGAAGCTAGGATTTTATTTGCTATGTCGGGGTGTTGCAGAGCAACAACAATTAATTATATTGGTTGTTTGCTGCATTGGTTCCCAACTTATATATATATATATATATAATTGTGGCTTTCATCTCTGAAGTTGTTTTGTGCTCATATATAATAGTTCATATTTCTCACAGTAATCTATCTAGCCACATTTATTGCCTTTTATAGTTTTGTGATAGAGTCCAAGTTTAAGGGAAGTCATTATGTTAATCTAGCTTCCATCACCATGACTGTCTCATTTCGACTTCTTTGCGAAGAAACAGAAGCGTTGTCTTCTAGAATTTGATCTTTGCGAGCTTGGTAGGAACCATGAAACACCAGTTTGTTGTTTATAAGAGATATAAGTTACTTCATATCGGGGCATGAAATGCCAGTTTGTTGTTTATGCTCTCCTAATTGTATTTATCTCATGATCTTCACTTCATATTTCGATAACCAGGCCGGGTTTAACATGCGCGAAAAGTTACAGAAGGCGATGTAAGAATTAAACTTTGGGACCTTGGAGGGCAAAGTAGATTCCGAACAATGTGGGAGAGCGATATCGCCGTGGCGTGACTGCAATTGTTAAAGTATCCCAAGTCTCTAACTATTTCCCCTTGTTTCATTTTAGCTTAAACTATGTCTGCCTGTCAAAATTAATCAATTTTATTCAAGAAAATGATTTTCTTTTCTAGTTTTGAGATATTCCATTTCCAATGAGTTATTTTTTTCCTGCCCTTTCCCATGTCTCTTTATTGGGTTCTTCTCAGAAGGATAAGTTGTTCACATTTCATTTGATGGTTTTCTGCTGCCATAAAGAAAGTTTCCT
>JBBMEF010000028.1:4076448-4091248 GCA_037832685.1 Sicyos baderoa | reverse complement strand
ATTCAGCAAACGGCTTTCGTTGTAAATAAACTTAGCGAATTCTATGTTTGCTAATTCTGAGTTAAAATTAGATAAACTGTGGAATAATAAAAGTACTCGAAATTGTATAAATGAACTTTTATAAATATAACGTTGGAATAAAACAGTAGAATTTTAAAGATGTGAAAAGCAGTAAATAAAGCAGTAAAGTTTACGAAAAATATTAAAGAAAGCAGTTAAGAAAAACAGTAAAGAAAGCAATAAAATGGCGAAACAAATATGAATACTGAGTTGCTGGCGACTAAGGCTCCAAGCACTGAGTTGGCTTCATGTACAGCAAGTCTCCTCAAATGTATGATGGATTGATCTCTCAACTCTTTTCTAATCTCTTAAGAGGTTCTCGTCGGCAGCGTTTTATCTCTCTATTTCTTTCGTAATGTCTTCGTCTTCTGACTTTGGCTTTTATAGGTGATGAGTTGAGTCCGCTTCTCTTGCTCCACGATCTCTACTTCGTGCCCGCAATTCTCGTCCGCTTGCACGACTCTTGGCTCTGGTGCGTCCTTGGTTGGATGTTTGACGCGTGTATTTGTCCGATGGTTGATCTTCAAATTCGCTTTCGCTGGATTGGATACTCGTGAACAATATCTTGCAAAAACTAAGTAAAACGTTAAATAGCTCAACTAAGTGAAGGGTTGTGATATTTCGCTTTTGCGAACTATATCGAGCGAACTTTAACTATTTATCATGATATTTTCTATCTTTTTATCTATAATTCGATCCTTTAATCATGTCCCGAATGCGAGTTATCAGCTTGCCTCCATGGTTAGCTAAACCATATGGCGGCCAGAGACGGAGCATACGTCCTCGCGCATCCTTGCCTGTGGGGTAAAGTTCGTTATCCCACTCTCGCCTACAGATGATGACTCGTAATAAAAGGCTAAGCTAAGAACAACAGTTACAACAGACAAGCTTAATGTGCTTAACAGGAGAAACGAGCCTAACATGGTACTACGAATCATGGAACAGAAAACAGGCATGCCAGGAAGGTCAACCTAGCATGGTACTAACATGTGATAAATCAAGATACATGCCAGCCAGAAATTAAAAAACAGAAGCCTATACACTAACATGCTCACAGCGAAATACAAACATACAAACAACATCACAATATTATTGTAGAGTCCACGCAGCCCCGGTAAGAAATCCTTACCTGGTATTGGCGAACTAAAATACAAGAGAAACCGAAGCTGCAAATCACCACAAAACACCTAGAATTAATAATGCACATAAACATTTAATTTAAAAGACTAAACTACTAAGAACAACCCCTAAAGTGAATTTGGACAACAACTAAATCATTACCCAAATCCACGCGAAAAACGAAGGCTCGAACGAATCAACACACGGCCGGACAACAGCAAGCTCGCGGCTGCGTGCACGAGCGAGGAGCAGCGAACAGATGTGTCGCTGGTGCTAGGGTGCGCTCGGTCGCGAGGCTGTGCTTGACGCGGTTGGACAAAGCAGCAGGCATGCGCATGAGCATCGGGTGCGATGCGGCCTGTTGTGCGCGGACGGGTCTGCTCGGCGATGTGCGACACAACAACTATAACGATTCCCAACGAATCCCAAACGAGAACAAACCAACGATTAATGTCCACAAAATTCCACCAAACCAAGAAGAATACGAAGGGAAAAGCAAAACGATGAAGAACTCTTACCTCTGAACTCGATCTTACGTTGGAGAATGAACGTGATGAGAGAGAGCTTTCACAGTCTTGACGGCCAAGTGTTGGAATGCGTGAAAAGAGATGAACCTCCACTCAAATGACCTAATTCTATTTTAACCAAATTAAATCTCTTAATTCCAATAAATCCACCCTTCAAATCCCACCGCGGGAATTCTTTTTCTCTTTTAATTTTCTTTTAACTCCACCCTTCCAAGCAATGGATCAAATCCCAACGGAGGCAACAATTAACTTTATTTTCTCTATAATTTACAAATCACCCAAAAGCCTCCAAAACACCAATTTAATTATTTAAATCCTCAAATCCGGAACGAACTCCTCAACTCATAAATTCTCGATTTAAAACCTGCCAAGAACCAAGAACAATTAATTTAAATCCATGAAACCAAGAAAACCAAAAGCCATTAAATCACAATAACGACCAAAACCAACTTTGAGCGAGGTTCCGAAATCCCAGGCCGTTAGAATCGATCTTGCCAACCAACTCTACTTGAACTCAATGATTGTTTGAGGAACTTATCGTCGTGTCTGCGCGATCCCAACGAACTTCAGTGTTCGTAACTTTCCGCCAATCTGCAAGAAACTTCTGCCAACTTGATACCTCTATTTCAGCTTGGTCTGTCACTTTAGCTAAAACTTCAAAGACGTTCTGTAATGGAATTGACAATCTCGTCTCTTCAGTAGGGCATTGCTTCAGACTAACCCTCTCGCTCGCGCCCATCGGCGCCTTGTTAGGGTACTTCTGACCCGTTGCAAACTGATGTCTCCTCTCTTTTGTGGGAGACTTCTCAACTCGAGATCATATGTCTCGGATGTCCATGTGGCCCTTGTTCAACTGAAGGGCAGATAGCTACCGCACACCGCCTGGGTGCTTCATCGTTGTCTTCACGATGGTGGGATTAGACCCAGTGATGACTAGACTTTCTGCAACGGGTATTGGGATGACCTTGTGTTCCAACAGAAACTCCACTGAGTCGTTCTAATCTCCTAGCTTGATGTTCACGCTCCTCGTGACTCCTGACATTGAGAGGGTTGTTGAATTGACGACTTTCATCCGTCCTTCATCCTTATGCCAATCTAAGTTCAGACGTCTTGCTTCTATCTCTGACATGAAGTTGTGGGTGGATGTAGAGTCAACCATAGTACTTTTTGCTTCCTTTTGGTTTATCCAAGCATCTACGTACATGAGGCCTTTGTTCGTCGACTCCTCCAACTTGCATGCATTCTTTCGTAGGGCTGATATGTACTTCAGTGCGCATATGCAAGAGTTTTCCTTTTCCTCTTCTTCGAGAGCAACCAACTAGGCCATCTCGGCTGCTTCTTCTGCCCGAACTCTTACCTTTTTCTCCAATGTCGCTCGGAGGGCATTCAGAGTCGGTCGGTATGGGCACTCAACCACTTTATGGGGCCATTTGCATAGAGAACAAGCCAGTGGCCCTCGGTTGGAGCTTACCCTTGATAGCTCTCAAATAGAGCATAATTTAGGCTGCACTAATATGCATTATTATTAAGTTGTAGAGAAAAAATGAGTGCAAGAAGAACAAGAATGCGCTTAGAATGTAGAATTCTATATGCATACATATTTTAGCATCACATTTAAGAAAATGCAAAAACATAAAGGAAAACGCACTAAAAGATCACATTTTGCAGGATTATGCGAGAAAGAGAACAATGGAGTTGAAACGCGTAGATGGCAATAATCACACGAGACAAATATGCTGACATGGCAGTTGCCTTCGTAAGACGACATCGACAAGGAAACAATCTAAAGAATAAAATCAAACATTATGTCGATGTCAATCAGAGCAATTAGAGGAAGCAAATCACGAGATTACATTTATGAAGATTTTCCCACTCGATCCAACTTGCCGACCAAGAAATTCCACACTATAAATATGTAAAGACCCGACCCAAATGAAGGTCCTAAACCTAGGTCTTTACTACATGCATGACTTAAAAAGCGGATAACTTAAGCAGTGGACATCAATTAGGTTGGTATTTATTAAAAAAAAACAACATTCAATAAGCTAGAAACCTGTCCCTGTCTCCAACCAACCTGTTCCAAGCCAAAATCATTTAAAGTGCCTCCCTGGCCAGAGATGTTTAAAAACAAAATGTAACAATTCATTCAACTTAAATCCAAAGGAACCTGCAGATGTCCATACATGCAAAATAACCTAAGGGCTCCGTGCCCTATCTAAATGCAATGAAAACATTCAACATTTGTAACCTTAACATAAATAAAACTCAGAGTTTCAGTTCGTTTATTAAATCAATATCAGAATAGTTAGCCCATGATCAGTCCTTCGCTCCTTCAGTCATCAGCGCCACTGGTCCAGGTTACCCGTGGAACCACATAAAATAAGGGTGAGTAAACTAAGTTACTCAGTAAGAATTCCCCAAATGGGGTACAATGCGTTAACAGCTGTCATCTAGTTAAAAGTATACAAGGCACTACGAAAACGATATTTTCTCTTTCATACTTTCTTTACTTGGATGCCATTTTACGGACTTACACCTTTGCCTAACATTGCTTACATACATAACATTCATAACAGAGCTCTCAGTCTTGCCTTGCTCATCTTACCATGACCTGTTAACTTGTGGGTGCACTGAACTCAAGATCTCGGGGGAGCTCTCAACTCGGCGCTGTAATGAGCGTGTGCGTGCACCTCATGTTGCTGGCACCAGGTAAAAGCTGGGTCTAGGGCTAACTATCCTGGTCCAGGTTTGCATGACCTAATGACTCAGATCGGTGTCACTAACAACAAGGGTGCGAGACCTCGGCACGAAACTGTTGCCAGCCATTTGGCACCGTACGCCCTCAACTAGGATACGTCCAAGAGTAGGCTCTCACCCAATGGATCGGTCCTAGCCCCTTCAGGCGACAATCTTGGGCTACTGCCAACACGCTGAGATCGTGCCGGCGATCGGGGACGGGACAAGCCTCGTCATCCTCCCGACCCTCTAGGCTCCCTTTTGGCCGCTCACCCAAGACTGCGAACTAGGCTGTCACCTCGGTTAGCTAAACCATGGTGACGGGTCAGAGACGGGATATGACCTCACATCTCTGCCACAAGGCCCAGATGATGACTCCTGCAAACTCTTACTAATAGACTCAACATACATCCAGTCATCATCATGCAACTACATACATTCCCTAACATTCTAGAAACGAGTATAATTCACCTAACATGGCACTAAGATCAGATAAACAATTGAATCGACATTCTGGTAAGAGAATATCACATTATGGCATCATCTTAACAAATAGTAAACATACATGAGCACACAGGGTATTCAAACATACAAGCAGTAACGAGCATACGATTAACTAATCAAGCAGTAACGAATCGTCCACGAAGGAATCCTTACCTGAGCAAGTCGACGAGCGAACACCTCAAAGTACTCCTAACGTTGTCAACCAAAGATTCCAACCACACCTTACAATTGATAACAAGCACACAATTGATTAACCAACTATCTAAGTTAAACAGCCCACAAAGCTAACCCTGGACAGCAACTACGTTACCCGAGAACGACGAAGAATAAAAAGACAGAGGCGGGTCCTCTGCTGCAAAACAGCAGCGAAGACGACAGTCGAAGGCGCTGGGCAACGGGCTCAGTTGTCGCGCGGGCAGGGGCTGGAATGAAGGCCAACTAGGCGCTACTGTGGCGGTCGCACGCGCTGGGCAGGCGCTCGATCGCTGGCGGACGCGAACGGCAGCAAGGCGAACAACGGGCCTGTGCGGTAACAAACGACTGGAGCGGATCGGCTGCAGCGTCTGCGTGCGAGGCGTGCGACAGCGATCAGCTGGGCTGCTACTGTGCTGGTTCGACGCTGCGATCAGCAAGGTCTGGTTCGACAGCAAGTCTCTCGCAACAAGGGGCTATCTCGGTGAAGAACAAATAGGAAACGATTAACACAACCCTTACCCCTGGGAACGATATCAAGCTGTAGCAAAACACAAGAAGAGAGCGCAAGAACCTAACCTCGGTAAGTGTGCAGACAGAAGAACGACAAAGAACCGGCCAGAAGGAGCGATGAGAGGCGATTGCGAAGGTGATTGATCGATCGTGCAATGAATCGTAAAACTCAAGGAACCCCTAATTTGTTTAATGCTTTAAACCCTTAATTTAATTAAAACTCCTCTAAAATCCCGACTTCGAGTCCTGGCGAGGGAAAATATTAATTTCCTTTTTATTTTCTTTAAACCAACATCCACAAGGGCCATGGTTCGAAACCCACTTAACTCATAATTAAATCTTTATTTTCCCTTTTTAATACAACAAAGCCCCAAGGTAATTCTTGCACCTGAAACCAAGAAAATCAAGAACGGAACAAATAACCATCAAGAATCCAAGAACGTTTCAATTATATAATCCAACGATATCCGTAACGGCCGAGACTAACCTCATGTGACGATCCGAATTCCCGGACCGTTACAAAATATCCAGAAGAAGGTCAAAGTCGGGCAAGCTGGTCGGATGGTCGACTAATTTCACAATTAGGCCGAATCTCAGGAGGAAGCATCGGTTGTGTTGCGGAAGCTGATGACAAGGGGACTGCGCACTTTACATTCACATCAATTCCAATTTTATTGCTTTATTAGGAGTAGTTGTAGTAGAGAAACATTTGTGGTTGAATAAAATCGGCTGGTTTAACTTCTACTTTGTTTTGAAACTAAGATTGCGTTATAGGAGTATTTTATTTACTTACATGATCAGTCGCATGTTAGGTTCGAATGCTAATTACACTTACACTGTTGTGCTTTATTTAAACTCATGCGTCGTCTTGCTAGCCACGCATGAGCCTTCCAATATTCCGGAAGGAAGATGTGCATGTTGACCCAATATGCTATGATAGGTTGTACGAACATTTGTTCGTTATTTAGGGGGCTAGGAATAACTTCACTATCACTTGCGTTGCCTAGTTCTCAAATGAAGTTTCGATTCGGAAGCACGTTCTTCACAAACCATTGAAATGCAGAAGCATTCAATTGTATAGGAAGCAAGAGTTGCATTAGCTAGCCTCGCATCTAATATCTTCTAGGATTGTTTAGTAAATATTTACTCATCGCATTGCATATTTACTTTTTGTATTTCGAAAACCACCAACAAACTATTTTCAAAACCAAATTGTTTTTCTTTTTATTTCTTTTGATTCTTTTCTTAAAAGTGTAAATCTAGACATCAATATAATCCCTGTGATATCAATAAAAATATAAATACTTATCACTTACTACACTCTCGACTACGTATACTTGCGTAATGCTGCGATTACGAACTGAGGGATTTTAATCAATAAAATCTTATCTTTCTATGATCTAATCATTCACCATTATACCACATCGTGCTTCCCCATCGAAACTTCATCTAAAAACTAGGCAACGCAAGTAATAGTGAGGTTATTCTTAACTCCCTAAATAACGAACAATAGTTCGTACAACCTATCATAGCATACTGGGTCATCATGCACATCTTCCTTCCAGAATATTGCAAGGCTCATGCGTGGCTAGCAAGACGACGCATGAGTTAAAATAAAGCACAGCAGTGTAAGTGTAATTAGCATTCGATCCGAACATAAAACTAATCATGTAAGTAAATAAAATACTCCTATAACACAATCATAGTTCCAAAACAAAGTAGAAGTTAAACCAGCCGATTTATTCATCCATAATTGTTATTATACTACAACTACTCCTAATAAAATAATAAAAGTTTGAATTGATGCGAATGTAAAGTGCGCAGTCCCCTTGTCATCAGCTTCAGCAACACAACGGATGCTTCCTCCTGAGATTCGGCCTAGTCCTTCAATTAGTCGGCCATCCGATCAGCTCACCCGACTTCGATCTTCTTCTAGATATTTATAGTGTGAAGTTACTTGGTCGGCAAGTCAGATCGAGCGGGAAAATCTTCATAAATAAAATCTCGTGATTTTCTTCCTCTAATTGCTCTAATTGACATCATCATATTGTTTGATTTTATTCTCTAGATTATTTCCTTGTCGATGTCATTTATCGAAGGTAACTGCCATGTCAGCATGTTTATCGTGCGTGCTTGTTACCATCCGTGCGTTTCAGCTCTATGATTCTCTTTCTCGCATAATCCTGCAAAATGTGATCTTTTAGTGCGTTTTCCTTTTTGTTTCTGCATAATTATAAATGTGATGCTAAAATATGTATGCATGCAGAATTCTATATTTTAAGCTCATTCTTGTTCTCTTCGTACTCATCTTTTCTCTAAAACTTATTAATAATGCAGACTAATGCAACCTAAATTATGCTCTATTTGAGAGCTATCACAAGGTATGCACCTTTTGTTCGTAGAGTTTGGACTTTGCCAATGACTTCAGTCCTTCAAAGAAAACTGAAGACTTTGTCTTTCTCTGAAATATCACGGATGTCCAACATCAACCCTACAAAATTGTTTGACATACTCCCTAATCGATCCAGTATGCCTCAATTCACGTAGTTTACGTCTTGTCAGGATTTCCACATTCTTTGAGAAGAACTGAGAGCGCAACTCTTGCTTTAGCTTTTCCCAGGTGTCAATGGTACATCTCCCATCTTGGATGTCCATGTAACGCGACCGCCACCACAACTTGGCATCGTCACCGAAATGCATCTTTGCTAGAGTGACCTTCGAGTCCTCAACGATGGTATTCGTAGCCTTGAAGTACTGTTCCATGTCCAATTTTCGTAGCCACATAAGTGTTTTGGTTTAGGTACCTTGACCTTGTTCAACTGGACCACGCCCCTTGCTGGGACCTGGTTTCTCACCGCTTACATGGTGAGATTCACACGGGCGTTTAGCTCACCCAATTGTGTCTTAAAGGCATCAATTGCAGTTTTAACATCCTCAGACAGGTCAGTGACTAGCTGAGTCAATGACCTTTGAGCAGACTCCATGCTCACGAGGCGCTCTTCTATGAGCGCAACAAAGCCTGACGAGTCATCCCCACGCTCGAACATGCCGAGGCGTGAGGTTTTGTCTTTTAGGGTCTCGACCCTTATCATCAGTTCTTGGATGGGCATCCCATCAAGGCGCCCAGCTACCGCATCAATCATATTGGTTTTTTCAACAATCTCATCCAGGCAAGATTCTAAGAATCGAACATTATCAGGGTCGTCTCTCAGATAGAGCATCTCCTCTTCCAACTCAACCAACCGGTCGACATGGGCCTTGCACAACGGTTTCTTCTTGAACATTCTTGCGAAAACTTTTGAGGCTAACAAAGCTCTAATACCATTTGTCACGGTCCAACTTCGTTGACCTTGCGAAGGGGATCGTGCGGCACTTGCTCTAATCCGGCGAGCAAGTCAGTCAAACGAAAATGCAAAGCGAGTGGCACAATTGGGAGCAACCTCCCACACTTTCCTCGCGAAAACATTTTAGAAAAAGGGAGAAAGAAGGTTTTAGAAATGCTTTTGTCTTTCAAAGGGTTATACAACAATACAATAAGGACCACTTCAACTGTATTGCATTGCTCATATAATTGGGTAGGAAGGAAGTTTCAAGAAGTCATACCACCCTATAGTACATTATGAGGCATTTTTGATATGTCAGGCTTGCATATCAAAATGGCAAGGAGACATACGCTCCGAAAAATTAAAGGAAATAACAAAAACATTGAAAGTAAATCCTATACTAAGAAAGCATGATAAAAATGGGTCTAAGCGATCATGCGGCCATGTGCAACACGCACACGATCGTGACAAATGGGGTCTCACAGGCACGTGGCCATGTGCCACACGCACTGGACAAACACGACCGTCACAGGGTTAAGCTTGCGAGTTTCCGAATTATATTTTCTTGGAGGTCTCAAATTCTAGACTTGTGAATTGAGTTTAAATCTTTTTTTATTATTTTTCAGATTCGAGTCTTAGAATGAACACGAGTATTTTAAATGTACGAGAGATAAGTTCTTGTCTCCAATCATAAAAAAATAAATAATAAAAAAAAAAACAAGGAAAAAAAATATAGAGGAATAGTCAATCTATTTTTTATTCTGTCTTCTTTAGTGATGTTTTGTTTTGGCAGAGGGCAGAGGAATCCAAACCACATATTGATTGGTTAAATTAATTAAACTTTGAATCTTGTCTTGGTGATTTTGGTACTTATGTCCATGAGAAAAGATGAAAACCCATTGTTCTAATGAATTAATCCCTTATAATAATGGTACTTCAAAATATTTCTTTTTTCTAGTACAACAAATGTTGTATGACAATCAACCTTCAATTTCAAGGGAAGGAATGTGCTAATGACTGATGTGCTATGTCATACTAATCTATAAATTGTTATGTGGAGTTCATATTAAACATTCATTGAACAAGAGAATTAAAGAAGAGCAGTAATTATCAAAATATGTATTGAGTATACTAATTTGATATTGTTTGATGATCATGGTAAACACCAATTTAAACACAACTCAATTTATTAAGATAATTATAATCATAAAAGTTCAACGGTTCGAAACCTCCTCTAATTCACATGTTGAACTTAAAAAAAAAAAAAACAAGAACTAGTTAAATGATTTTGCTACACACTCAAATTTAATGAAAAGTTATTCTGCATAAAAAATAATGAAAAGTTACCTGAGTTGAGTTGATTATATCTCCTATAAATTTGAAATATGCATGTCTCCATCTCCTATGGAAGATCAAACTACCAAATATTCCCATGATATATCCAAATGTCATGCTAATTAAAAATCCCCCGAGATGGGACTTGTCTTCATCTTCATCTTCATTTTTATTCTCATTCTGAACATGTGTTAGTGTATGACTTTTGACTGGTTTCTTCAAAGCATTTCTTCAATGGATCGCCACAAAGGTATGGGTTACCTTCGTAATATAATGTCCCCAATAATAATAATTATATGTACATTGTAGATTCACATTTATTGTGTTAGATAATTAATTACAAGTCGATCTCTCAATTTGGGATTTTATTATCTAGATTGAAAAAGAGCTTCTTCACTTAATGAAGTACGGTTCCAAACAAAACATTACTCTTTTGAAAGTTTGAACTTTGTAAACTCAAAAAATTTGAACCATGTCAATGGTTAATCAAGAATTGAGTATGTGACCATCAAAAGCTTCCGAAAAGGATTAATTTGATGTTTGTGAGTTTCCAAGTCTACTCAAGTGTAACTCGACTCTCGACTAAATTGACGAGACAATCGCATCTCCCTATTTGATTTTCTCATTGATTAACTCGTTCTCTCTAAGATCTCTAAAATCATCCTATTGGTTAAATTTAAAATTTAAGGAATGTAAACAAAATTGCTATTAAAAAATAATAATAATAAGAAACACACATACTTTTCATTTTGAAAAATAAACTCAAATGAGAGATGAATTTATAATTTAACCAAAGAATTAATAATAAAGCTCTGATTTCCCAAAGCAATGAAAAAATATAGGAGTTTAAGTACTAATAGCCGAATACAACTCCATCTTGACTTGTACAAAATTGAATGGAGAAAGGAGAGAAGAGAACAGCCTAAAACCCTCTATTGGATCATCCAAAATAAATAAATTATAGAAGCAAAAATTGCAAAAGCACTTTTAATGCACAACTAGTTTTGTTTACAACCAAATGGAACTTCCAAGCAGGGCTCCAACCATCATCACTGCACAACTCAAAATGTTATACCCAAAACCACTTGCTGCAGAATCTAAATTTGTGGAGTTCATTGATGGGGCTGTGATGTTTCCCAAGGTCCCATTTCTTCCAACACTGTAAAAAGTAGAGATTCTCAAGTAAAGATCAACCAATTATTCCCAATTGCAGTATGAGTTTAGTACCACAAACAATTTGGGAAAAGAGGGTTTCTGACATGGTTCTTCAAATGGGTTCTTTAAACTGCGTAATTTCAACTAAAGTACCTTTAAAAAGTGATTGACGACCAATAATGTATAGTGCTAGCAATCAACCATTTTAAGTAATTCTAACTATTTTCTAAACATATAAATAACTTTAAGTGATTTTGAGTAAAATATGCTTTCTATATATCATTAAATGTAGGACGGAGCGTCTATTACTCTACAACATTTAAATGTCAATAAATCTATAAGAAATTATTTACTAGGTAGGTGATCACCATGAATCCTTATGACCCTCTTTAACCACTAGACTAACCGTCGAGTAAAAATTGCTTTTTGACTATATCAAAAGTGCTTCTAAACATACCATCATTAATTCAACACCAAATCTAAATATACTTAAAGTTTGACTCTGTTATGCATGAACTCAAAACCTTGAATCCATTTCCTACTCGGATGCTATATTAGTAATTAGATCCCCATTTAAACTCAAAACCTTGAATCGATGTACTAGAGTATTCAATATATCCCCAAAAGTTCTGTTTATGAAGTTTACCTTCCTGTAAATGAGCAGGATCCATGACCTGCATTCATCAAGAAAACAAGAATCCAAGTTAGCTCTAAACATATGCAGAACATAAGGGCAAAAAAAAGAAAAGTGATGAATTCTGCTGTACATTCTCTTACTTGGGTTTGTGGTTGTAACTGCAGCCACCCCATTGAAGTCACACGATCCCGATACCTTCCCCATTTGTTGATAATAAGTATTGAAAGCATATGTTGCATGTGCCATCACGTTGTCAGGATCGTAGCATGGCTGCCCTTGAAGCAAAGCTGAACAGTCCACCCTGCCAGGCCCACATGCCCAATCTAATGCAGCCTGCAGCATCTTTGGGTCGGCACCATCTTTTGCAGCACAGTATGTCGCATTCATTGTATCATTAGCCAACACGAGTCCTGATCCGGTCAAGTGGAGAATGTATATTGGTCTTCCACTTGCATCAAACAATCCCCAGTTCTTTTCCGAAATTGGCCCAGGCTTCGTGTCCTCATTATAGAGCTCATAGATGTAAGTACTAACAGCAATTCCAGGATGTTTGGGAGTTCCAGTTTTGTTCAGCACATGCCTGATTAAGTTGCTGTTGTAAGTGTTTGCATTTTCCAAGGTTGCATCTAGCTCATTAGAGCCACCTTTTGATGGCCATCCTGTTTCTGAAACTACAATGGGTATGTTAGTGAAATTTAGAGAAGCCATAGCGAAGTAGGCCGCATCAACCATAGCATCAAAAACATTGGTGTAGCGAAGAAGAGTGTTGGAATCGACAGCTTCTTTATTCGAAGGAAGAGGCTTTAGAAGTGCATAATCCAACAAAATAAAGCCATCAGATTGCATGTAGTCATAGTAGGGATACACATTGAGCAAAAGGAATGAATTAGTAGACTGCAAGAAACCAAGCAGCGGGATTATCACAGAATCCAATGATGAGTTGAAGAAGGCTTGCGAAGGCGGGAACGAATCAAGAATAATTGAAGAAGAAAGAGGCGTCGAGACCTTAATCTGGTGGTCAATATTAGATGCAACAAGTGCAGAGTGAAGGTATTTCAAGGCATTGACAAGGATTTTAGCTGCATTAGGAAGAGTTGTTAGAACTTCAGAGCCAACAGAAATGGCAGTGATGTTAGTAGCTGGATAATGTGCTAAGACATTGTGATTAACCCAGTTAGCTGCAGTGGAGTTCGATTGGCCAATCCCTAGAAGCTGCTGATTAGGGACTGTCACCATAACTTGAATGCCAGTGTTTGCAAGGGCCACCAGCATTGCGCCGTCGGCATCGTACAACCGAACATGTCGAATTTGCTGAGATTTCAAGAGGGCCACCACTTGAGTTGGGTGAGGCATAACCGAAAGATCAGTTCCTATATTCACACCAACAAATACATCTGCAAAAACAAATCACAAAAAGTGGTGACAACCCATTAATCTGCATTAGAAATATATTCCTAAACTCTTAGATATAGTAATGATTGAATATAATATCCAAGCATAGGTCAGCTACAAGTAAGAAAGAAAGCTAAGAATACATTAAAAAAAAAAAAAAGAATTAAATACACCTTCGCCCATTAGTTTAATCTTTTGAAGATTTAGTATTTAATTAAAGCAACAAAGATTGGGCAAACTGTGAATATATGTTCATAATCCAGAGCCCATCATTAATGACATAACACCAATTATTCACTGCCCATCCAACCACCCACATTTAATCAAACACATACCCTACAGAAATTGAAACACATACACAAAGGGGAGTTTTCCCTTTTGCCCTTTTTGTTTTACTCTACTGGGTTCCTCATGTTTCACAAGGATATGAAAATGAAATACAACAAAAACCCAAGCAAACATGACCTTCAGAGAACAAAACAAAATCAGCCCATGAAAGAAATCAGGCATAAAAACAGGAAATCAAAGAAAAGAGAGTTGGAAGAGCAAAGCAGAGTGAAATCAAGAGGTCTCACCTTGGGCAGTGACCTGCAAAGAGAAAAGGGAGAAAATCAAGAGGAGAAATGAGAGACCCATTGGAGAATCCATGGCTGTTTTCTTCTCCACACAGAGGTTGAAGAACTGAAAAAAAAAAAGAAAAAGAAAAAAAAAAGTAGAAAAGAAGAGAGAGGGAGAGGGGAATCAAGGAAAGGACATAATGGAGTGAACTGAGGTTAAGACCAAAGAAAAGGAACCGGAAAAAAGAGTACATAGGAGAAAGGTGGGTCCAACATGGGACCCACTTATCACGTGGATGCCTTATCAGATGGATCATACGTTAAGAACTTTTTTTTTTTTTTTTGAAAGAAACCATAAATTAAGCTAGAGAAACCATACAACATATCCTTCCATATGAGCTCAAACCACTAACGGGATCATCCCCCCAACGATGCCTAAGGCCCCGAACCACAACCTGGAAGGTTTAAACAAAAAACCAACAGAAAAGCTCAACATCATCAATAATAAGCCTAATCGAAACTGTAAAGACCCGACCCAAAAGTGGTCCTAAACTAGGTTTTTAACCAGCATGCATGGCTTTAAAACTCAATTAATGCGGAAACTAAAAACGGATAAAACTAAACTCTTAAAACCTTTAGCATTTAACTCATTTAAAAGAAACCTTTCCAAATACTTTTCAAATAAGCCCCGGCCGGAGCATGCAGTTCAATACAGTCAGATAATAAATAAACGTTAAATGCTCCTAAGGC
>JBBMEF010000028.1:4012583-4027557 GCA_037832685.1 Sicyos baderoa | reverse complement strand
AGTCAAATATATGAGGGTATGTATACTCAAAGTGGACAATATCATACTCTAATATGGAGATCTGAGAAGAGTTGTCATCTGTCATCTAGTATTCTTTAAAAATTTCGTATTTGAAATTTGTGGATTAACTTAATTATAACTTCTTCTTTTTTTGTGTTCTTTCAAATTTAAAGATTTGAGACGAATCGATGTATATGCTCCTAATATATATCAATATTAAGTCAAATAGTTATCTAGGTAGCTTTGATTTCTTGGTAGTGTGGTTTTTGTTAGCGATTATTTTGAAAATGTGATCGGTATGGGTGATGGTATTGGTATAGGTAATTTATATGGAATCCCTTTTTTGTTGCTGAGCAAGATATTCTTGTTTCCATTGGTTTATTTAATTTTGGCTTAGTTTATATGGACGGATAGTAAAATAATATATGAAGTTTCATTCAAATTTGCTGTCAAATAACGATTAGTCCAAGACTATAACAGGATGTCGTTAATAATGCATTAATATAGTGATTATCATATGACAGTGTTATATATATATGTATATACTTTTTTTTTTTTTTTTTAGTGTACCAACTAGGATTCAATCTTGAGACCAACAATATCAATTTAATCTAAAGTTTAATTTGTTGGCTATCGAGTTACAATGCTTTTTGGATATATACATATATACATGTGTATATGCATATGTATCATGCGTATATATCTTTTATGTTTTTCGATCAACTTATACAAAATTTGAAAATAATAAATATATGTTATATTATAATAATAAACAAAAATACATGAAATGTACTAAATATGAATATTACTAATAATAACAATTACTTTTTTATATAACTAGTAATAACATACAATTATTACTTCTTTTTTTATAGTACAACAAATATAGTATTTTGGACATCCAATCTCAATGGAAGGAGTACATACTAATTATTATTAATCTATATTTATTCAAACCTAATTTAAAAAGATAAATTGATTATTTGTCAATTTAAATATTTTTTTAGTAAACTTCTTATCAATAGACAATAGTGCACTATTCTCCTTTATAATTTGAAATTCAATATTCTATTTGATGAATGTACCCCTATTTCTTTCAAGTTCAAGTTTATAATATAGAGGTAGAAATTGAAACTATTAATTAACACTTTAATTAGTAATAATATATGTGTGTTAACCGATAAGTTAAGATTATTTTTTTTGTTAACATTCAATCGCAAATAATAGAGTAAGATAGTATGGAAATTTCTCGGTGATTAGTGGTAAGTCACTAATGAACAAGTGATGAAGATGGACAAGCCTTTTAAAAAGCCGTACACATGTTTTGTCTCAAAAAACCATGCATGCAGACTTTATTATTATTTTTTTAAATCACTTATATGACTTTGACTTTAAAATAACACTTTAGTTTTATTTAATAACAAAAAAATAGGGTCGATTAGAGCTGTCCCATGCAATTAAAAACAAAAAAGAGCTGTCCCATGCATGTAATTAAAGCACTTAACTAATAAACATCACATGCTTAATCACATGGCATAATCTCACTCATAGAAGAATTCTTTCTCCATAAAAAAGAAAAAAAAAAAACAATATAACTATTCCAACACAGAAATTAATTGTGTTGGAAATTAAAGGTGGCATTTTTAGCTTCGTTTTTTTCTTTTTTAATATTAAAACGTTTGAGGATAATATATTCTGGTAGATTTGACTATATATTTTCTTCCTTGTCTTTTCCCTTATGTTTGTAAATGTTACCATCGAGTATGAACTTTTTTTTTTTTTTTTTTTTCATTTTTATAATAGCAATTATTGTGCCAACCAATTCCATCAATTTCATTTAAGTATATCATTTCATCATATACCCATCTATATTCTTGTGAGATTTTTTTTTTTTAATTATATATATATATATATTTTTTTTTTGAAACAATTAAAGCACAGCAATATTATAAATTTGGTCTATGCAAATGCTTCTTTTTTTTTTCTTTCTTTTTTTTAAATGTCTAATTGATTTTTGAGCTTCAAAAGGTGGCATTTGCATAGGTTTCTTCTAAAGTATCTATTTCTATAACATTTAATTAGCGAGCCTTTTTTTTTTTATAATCTAAGTTGTACTTGTAAGTGAATGAAGTATCTTTTTTCAAGAAAAGGAAATGTTTATAATTAACTCTTACATTTTGTAGAGGAAAGTGAAGTTTGAGACGATACTATATAAATATAAAAAAGTGTATATATAATTCAAATTATCACATTATCAATTAATATTGTATTAGAAAATCTCTATTACTTTGATATATTTTGGTACCAAGTATAAGCAGCAAAACTCAAACTCCAAAGAAAAAAAAATGTATTATAGAGATATTGATTTGAATATAATAAGTTTTTATTTTAAAATTTAACATGAGATTTAAATCAAAATTATTTTTACTGGATCATGAAGAAGACACAATTAAGCAGTGCCATTAGTTTTGTCTCTAATACAAATTGACTACATTTGAAAATGTTAACTTCATCATTAGCTACCATGTCGAGAAGATAGACCCTAATTGCTCATATGACCTGGATTATTATTATTATTATTATTATTATTTGAAATGACTCATATGACCTGGATAAACTTTAATTTATCTAATAAAAAGTTAAATTATCATTATCATTATTATTATTATAAATAATGAGGAAAGTCAGTTATTGTATCTTATTGCTTTTCACAAGATTAAGAGTATTTAAAATTGATGAACTCAATTCTCCAATGATTGAATTCCTTTGTCTTCTTTTCATCACTCTTTAATTATCACTCATTCCATTTTGATTTTTTTTTTAATATACAAACTCAACTTAATTAAACTCTCTTGATGGAGATGAGCATAGACTTATTTTATTTAATAATTTATGTTTTACATATGGTTAGCTGTAACGCGCACTTGTACTGATTATCACAGAGGATTTTTTTTTTTTTTTTTTTTTTGAGAATTTATCACAAAGGATTCTTCATTTCTTTTATAAATAAATAAAATTTATTGTTTGAAACAAACCTAATCACTCGTTCAAAAAAAAAAAAAAACAAAACATAATCACATGGAACGTCTCATGAGCCATGCCCTTCATAATATTTAATTTTCTTTCATCATAATATTTTACTTCAACAATATTTCGTATAATATTGTATTGTCTGAGCAGTAACTCTATTTTGATATAGCGGAATAATTATTCAACCGTATTAGTGTACACTCAAAAATCATTCAATCACCAAAAGGTCATGAATTCAAATTCTCTCAACCTCTATTATTATAATTAAAAAAAACAAACAAACAAATGTCCCATCTTTTTTTTTAAATGTTGTTGAATAAAAAAAAAATACACACTCATAATAGAAAGAAAAATTGAGAAGTTTTTTTTTTTTTTATTATGAAAATACTTTTCTTTTCTATCCCTTAATTAACCTTTTTTTTTTCATTTTTCTTCAAGAACATGAAATAGAGATTAGAACCCTGGAAGGGTATTGTAATCCCCCTCCCCTAATTTGTACTAGAAAAAAAAAAAAAAAAAAACCCTCTTACCTTAACTAGCTGGTAGTAACCTAAGTTTCATTTTGATACCTAATATAGTTATAGAAATTTCAATATTATCCCTATATTTGGATCTTTTTTTTATGCCAAATATGTGAGAGTGGTGGATAAATATATTTGGAATTCCCTTAAAAACTATATCAAAAGTTAATATGTAGGGTATAAGTTAAAATAATATTCACTCTTTCGTAATGAATTCATCTTCAAGCATGTTACACCAAACAAATAGTGAACCAAAATAATTTACATTTAACCGTTGGATCAGACAAAAATATAGATCCGGCCTTGTTCCTATGGGTTCATGGCTTAGCCCATGGTCTCAAAATGAACCAAAGTTTCAACCGGCCCATAAAAATAGTTCTTTAAAAACCCATTACTTATTGAAACTAGTATTTTTCAATAAAATTAATTTTTCACATTTTGAGTAATTTTCTAATTCCTTTCCCCCAATTTAATTACTAAGCTTTTATTTTTAAATTTGAAAAATATTTTATTTGATTTCACACTTCTAATTCTTTTTGTTAATAAAAATGTGTTATGCATCGAATATAAAAAAAATCAAGTATAACAGTTCAATTTTAGAAATATATAAATGTATAGGTTGACTCAATTATACAATTAATTAGTCTATTCGACCGCTTCTCAAAAAAAAAAAAAAAAAAAGTCTATTCGACCTACACCATCAATTTAAATATGACTAAAATAAATAGATTCAAATTATTTTTTTAATTAACAACATTTAAAACGAAATCTACAACCTTTTAATTATAAATTAATATACATTTTTTATTTTTTAAAAATATCATAAATTTATATACTACATCGGTTAACTTTGTTTTTTTAGTACAAATTCGAAATATGGACGCTGGTATTGAACCGGCTAACTTTGTTCGAAAATGGTTAAGAACAATAAATATTCACACTCCTTTACAATGATATGATATTGCCCATTTTAATAATCATTGTTCCTAATAAAAACAAACATTCACATCTCATTTAATACTAGAGATGGATTTAGGCCGATTAAACTTTGACTTTCATCAAAATTGAAGCTGGCCGTGATCCTCCAAGCTACCTTTATGAACATAAATACTAAATAATAATAGTTGATATACCCAAAATATTATATGTTATATATTATTTTAAATCACATGCATAAATTTCTGGAGATTTGTTTTTGAAAAATAAAATCTACGAACCTAGATATTTTACCAACTTTTCCGAATGACGATGACAATTAACTCCTTATTTAAGTTCTGAACATATTTGAACAAATGAATATTTAAAACAAAAGTATACAGAATAGAAAAATGAATAAAAATAGAGAATAAAAAGTTGATAGTTTTGGTGAAGGAAAAGGGATGCATTGCTTCATGGGGAAGGGAATTGATGAAATGATTTATTTGGTAGGTGATTTGGAAAGTTGGTTTGGTACCCAATTAAAAAAATAAAAAAATAAAAAAAATATTTTTTCAAATTAATTTTGTAAATTATATTTTATTTGGTTTGCTTTGGCCACTCCAAAGTAGTAGCAACATGTTGATGTTGTGATCACCACTCACCAAAAGTAGAAGACACATTAAAGAAGTCCATTCCTTTTTCTTTTATCTTTTTTTTAAAAAAAATCTATGAATTTCATCACTTTTTGTAACTTTTTGTTTAAAAGTTAAAAGAAAATAAAACAAAAAAATTTAGTAAAACAAAATAGCTAACGTGGATTGACTTTGACACTGTGAGGTATACAGTTTGTTTTCAGCTTAATTGCTTGACGTGGTGGATTTTGGTTCAACTAATTCTAAAAAATTAGTTTAATAAACAATAATAGTGACTAACAAAAGGTTATGGAAATTGAAAATGGTCCACCTTCATTTAAGTTGGGGGCAACAAATGAGAGATGGCAACCATTCAAGGGTATTAGAATATGTTGATATAAATTTGTGGATTCAATTATTGCTTGTATTTAATCGAGTGAATTAGTTTTACCCATGATAGATTTTTGGATCAAATATTAATTTAAAATTTTAATACTGTATTGAGTAATTAAGTTGTAGTTATAACCAATGAATAATGTAGAGTGCAACTCGTATATTTTATGAAGCTTAGCATAGGCATGAGTTTCAACTCTACTCAATTTGTTGTTCTTTAATTTCATCTTCCGATTAGTCTACATTCTAATTGATTTTAAGTTTTCTCATCTTTAATTAGCTAGTACACAAACTATTTTTTATTTTATTTTTTGGTTGGGTCTAACTCAACTCATAAAATATTCTAACAATATAAACGAAATAATAATGAAATATAACAAAGGGAGATGAAATAACTAAGTAAAAAATATATATTAGCGATATTAGATAGAAAAGTAATTAAACATTGCCGGTTGATTACACGTGGGTTCAATTGTATAGTATATGATTTGATAATCAAGAAATTAAGAGTTAATTCTCTTCTACCCCAAACATTGTTAAAAAATTTATTTTTTTAAAAGACTTTGATTATTCATTTCCAAAGTGATGATTATGAAGGCATCATATTTCTCCTAAATGCTCTATATTTTGGAATCACTCAATAACTGCATGTTCTTTATCAATAATTTTCGCTTTTATTCCAATAAGCCTAAAATTGGGAAGTGCTTTTGCTTTTTGACACGTGTATATATATATATCCTCCTCTTACCTTCAAAGAAGAGTAGATAGAAAAGGGATCCAAGGCAAGGAGTCTTGCACCAAAATCACTTGTAACTCAAGTAAAGTACTTATTCCCAATTTCCTTATCCTTCTTTCTTTGTTTCCTTTCTTTTTCCTTGTGATCATTGGGTACTTGGCTTTATGCCATTCCTACACATTGGAGCTAACATTCTACTAATAATTCATAAAAATTACAGAAAAAAGGGGACTTCACCTGCAACACCCACAAGTAAAGCCACTACTTTCCAATGCTCTAAACTATATGTTAAGATTCCATTCCAATTATATTCCAAGCAAAGTTTGAATCATCATCAATAGCTAAATTGCACGTAAACTGGCCTAGACACTCAAGCAGATATCAGAAAGATATTCCAAGCTTTAAAGGAAAACAATTCATCTTCTGTGCAAGTATTATTAAGCATTTTTGTATTGTAATAACAAGAGAATTCATGAATAGAAGGGAAATGAAGGCGCTTTTAAACTTCACTATTTCTATACTGTAATACAACAGTTTCTTTACAGAACAGGAAAAAAGAACAAAAAAAAAAAAACTATGGACTCAACCCTCATACAGATTTCATTTCCAGTTTTATTGACATTTACCAGTCTCCCGACACTCCCGCGACCTGCCTGGACTGGCTTGCTTATCTATATCTTAATTTCATTTTTTCTGTTATCTAACAGTAACAGCTATATAAGTTTTATCTTACAATCTTCATGGACAAATCATTAGTACAAATCTTGTTACTTTAAAGAGACTTCAGAGGTGCAAGTATTAAGAGGCATATCAGTGGGTGTGCATACCAGAGCCCTTCGTTGTAAATGCCGCAAGCTCTGCTCCATACTTACTTGCACCATCTCTGCCAGCATCTTCTTTGCTTTACTAGACTGATCCTCAGCGCCGTCGATCTGAGATATAATGTTACAAACAATGTTCTCGATTGTGTCAGGTTGAAGATCAGATCTTGGATATGGAGACTCCCTTAATAGCCTCAAAAGGGTTTTTGCCTTTAACTGCGATTTAGGTGTTCCTTGGACAGTGAGTTCGAGAAGGCCAGGGATTACCCCTTCTCCTAAAATGGGTTCTCTGTATTTACACCGGTCACTCTCGCACATTGTCAGTAGTGCACCGACAGCGTGATCGCGACTTTGAAGAGAACCATTCTCGAGCACTTCGACAACGGCAAGGATTCCACCTTCTTCAGATGTCAATGCTGTTCTGCCTTCATCAAAACCAACTAAGGATTCAATCAGCGAGCAGCATTTTAATGCTGTTTTTGAAGATTTTTTACAAGTTTTCAGCAGACTAACTATTGAAGGGACTGGCTTTGAATTTAGAATGATGCTAAGATTATGGGGAAGTGTTGAAAGATTGGAAAGAGCCATTACAGCATCGGCTTTTGCTTGGGGGCTTCCACATCTAAGAATCTCCACGAGGAGGGGAATGGCACCGGCATCGCTTATCAAGGGCTTATTGACAGTAGAAGCAGATAAAGTGAGTAAAGATGCAGTTGCATTCTCTTGTAGAATCAAACTCTCTGATTGCAGAAAACCAACTATTGGTCCCAAGGCACCAGCTTCAACAATCTTGATCTTATTCCTGTAGCCATAAAGCAAGAAATTAACATATGAAGGAAGTAGCCTCTCGACTTGGTACTATTAAGTCAGAATCACACACGGAATCAATTACCAGATACCTACCAGTCAAATTAACAAAATGCAATTATTCTGGATTCACAGACACAATAAAGCCCCTAAGCACTCTAGGTAATCACAATCTCGCTTCAGCTAAGTTCAGGTCATATTTCAAAAAACCCGAAACTCCATTGAGATTCCAATTTCCACCCATCTTATAAAGCCAACAGTATCATACGTACTGGAACAGGTTAAAATTAGAAAAGTACAAGAGTTCAACAAACTGAAAATAGACCAAAATTGTCAAAGAAACATAACATGACTGAGGGGATAGGAATTCAAGGCCACCAATACATTCCATGTGCTAGAAGGAACAAGACAGGCCACATGACAATGCGAATATATTACGTAAAGAGACTTAAAGAACAAGGGTGGGCATAATCTAGCACTTTTGCAAGAAAAAGTACGCATATGCATATGTGCGGTCACATGGGAAGGGAGGATCATGTGATGAATAATCAAACTAATAACAAAGGAGATTATACATGAACTGATCAAAGTTCAATTCAGAAACATTAAATCCATATGTTCAACATCTATTCTACTCGAAAACAGATCACCAGCATCAACCCACATCAGAAAGTAGCAACTTAAGCAAATATTTTCCATGGAATTTAAACCATCATCAAAAAAATATCAGGGGAGTTCAAATTGAAAAGGAAACAGACAAAATGAACACATTTTTCATAAGCTATGTAAGCCTAATTTGGGTAATAAAAGACCCCAACTACCGCGTGGCAAGCCAACCGCACTAAAAAAAGGGGAAAAGGGGAAGCCTCCAACGACTAAAGCAACAAGAAAACAACATTATAATTAGCAATAGAATAAACTAAGCTCAACAGGACAAACACAAATAGACTACCAAATTGTTTATGAATTAAAGGACATCCAAGAAAAGATATCCCCATCCAATTGGCCAACCAACACATTCAAAATTGTTTTCAGATTTCCTTCCCCTTCCTCCCTCCCCTTAAGGTCCCAGTTTCGAGATTTGATATTAATTTGTAAACACCTTTCATATCTCAATTCCTTCGATATCTCCTAGGCTGGAGGACTGACGTGGTTACCCCGCATATAGTGGAGCGAAGTTTTGATTTACAGGTGTATTCGTATAATCAAGCACAAAAGAGAGGGAAGGGAATAAAACAGCAAACCCCAAAGCAATAATCTCGAACTTTTTTTAAACAAGGGTAACCACGGCCGTCCCTAGCCAGGCACCGGGAGACAACAATAATCTCCGACTTGATAAAACAAATTCAGAAAGCGTAATTTAATCCAATTAATTGATCAATCAAGCAAGGCAATCAAAATTCGAGAAAAAAAAATCAGGAACAGAAATTAGGTCATAGGAAAGGGAAGCAGATCGATAGAGGAGGGAATTACTTTTCATCTTTGACGGCGAGGTTGAGGAGGGCGAGGAGAGCAGCCTCGAGGAGGGAGTCGGTGGAGTCGGAGCGGCGGAGCATGGAGACGAGATGAGGGATTGACTCAGAGAGGTGGCGGCGGCAGCGTTGGGAGGTTTTGGTGAGTCGGCGAATCTCGGAGGCGCCTTGGAACTTGGAATCGAGGCCGTCGGATTGGACGAGGAGAAGCGCCTTCTGGACGGCGGCCTCCGGCGAGACGGCGGCGGCGGCGGTGGGGGTGGTCCGGTGGTGGCTGCCGGAGGGAGAGGTGGAAGAATCCATGATGATGAAGAAGAAGGGGGGATTGGAAAATTGTGTGAGAGAAAAAAGAGAGTGAAAATTTAAGAGGAAGAGAAGGAAGAGACGTGGCTTTAAGCAACAGTTACCAACAGAAACGTTTATGTTATTAATTAATTTAATTAATGTATAGGATAAAATAGAGTATAGGTTATGTTTTTGGCAGTTGAATTTTCTGATTAGGGGTAATATGGTAAATTTGCTACACGGGTCGGGGCAGTTATTAGAGTTGTTGTCCGATTGAAAGTTGAAATCAAACGGTTTTTGGGTTAGGTGATAGTTTTATTGTTATTATTATTTTCAAATCATATGATATTATTAATGTTCATACCAGATTTCAACATGCAAATAGAAATGTGACACGCATAAACATAAAGTTGTTAATTAACTTTTTTCATTATCGACAAGAATAGTTGTTTAGTGGTATTAGTGTACATCCAATAACTGATAGGTCATGGATTTAAAATCCCCCAACTTCAGTTGTTGCTTTCTTGAGGCTGAATTTGTCTCAAAAATTTTGTAGCTTGTTCTCGAGATTAACTTATCTTAAGGGTTTCATAATTTTTTTTTGAGTTTGAATTTGTCTAAAAAAATTTCAAGTTTGTTCTTAAGGTTTATTTGTCTCGAAAGTTTCCTAACTTATTTATTAGAATAGATTTGTCTTAAGGAGAATGGGATGCGTTCTTGATGTTTAAGTTACTTGTTTGTGGAATTGTTACTTTGGAGCTTGTGGTTGGATCTGACCTTTGAGATTAGCCCTTTGAGTATGTCTACATGGACATGGACCTCATCAGATTATGTCCTAATTATTTGGATATGAACTTGCAGCTAGTTTAGGCTTATTAATTGAATTTTGGTTAGTTTCTTTTTCTTTTTCACCCAAATTTCAAATAAACCAACTTTTAATCTAATTAATTTCGAAATAATATTAATTCAACCAAAACTTAATTAAAATTTACCATTACTTTTGAGAAAAATGACGTGTCAATTTGTAATTGACTAACATTTTAAGACGACAACTAATATTATTAAATTGTTTTTTTCTTTTCATTTAATTCATATTAATTATTTAAAAATTAATTTTTAAAAATATTATATTATTAATGGTTTAATAGTACGTTTAGATTATTTTTCAAAAATAAAAATAATAATAATACTTTTAATTTCTTTATTTTATGGCATAGTGAACTTATTCATATTATGATTGATTAAATTTTTTCAATATAATCAAAAAACATTATAGTTTGATGGCCAATAGATTCAACTTTAAATTAGGTTGATATTGTTGGTCTCATTTAATAATATTAGGTTCAATTTAATAATTTTAAGATTATAAATTTAATTTTTTATTAATATATAAAAAATAAATTCAAAATATTAGATATTCAAATTTTCTCTTTAACGGTTGAACAGAAAAAAACGATCTTATCTAATATATTTCTTAACTTTTGTGTTTTTTTTTTTTTTTTTTTTTTTGCAAGTCTTAACTTTTGTGTTTATAGTTTACCATTTTCAATTGTTATTCTTATTAATTAAATTCAAGCAATTTTTTTAATGGACTAAACTTTAGAAGAGACAGACATGATCTTCTCTTCTCTATTTTTTTTCTTCCTAAAAGGATATTTACATGTTTGTTTGTTTGTGTTAGAGGACAACAGAAAACAATAGATATGTATTAGAATTTTGTGCTTGTTTTGTTTCGGAAACGAATCTTTATTTGCGTTGAAGAAATAAGAAAGATTTGCATATTAATGAGTTGAGCTTAGTGTTAATGACATTTTTTCTTTTTCTTTTTTGAGAAGGTTAATGACATATTTTTACTCTCGAGGCTGGAGATTCAAAATTTTAAATTATTATGTTGTTGTGCTAAAAAAACTAAAGAGGAAATTACTTTTTTTTATTTCTATATTTTAAAATTGAACATTAGCATTTGAATAATATCCACTTTAAATTTTGGTGTGTTTTATTAATTTATTTTTATATTTATTTTCTTTTAAAAATGAAATTCATGTGAAAATTAAAATAATTATTTCATCAATATATTAAAATGAATCTACATGATTTTAGGTAACTAACTATTTTGCTTATCTTAAAGACTAAAAATGGTTATTATTGAAATGTAAATAGTGAAAACATTCAATATTAAAATATATGGATGAAATAAAAACTAAACCCTAATAATTAAAATTTTATTTGCATTATTTTAAAAACTTTTCTTTTAAACCGTCTAAGAAGAAAATTGTATGTTTTTATTTCAAAATCCAATTTGTTTTAAGCTCCAAGACTTTTGAAAAGTAGTAGAAACCTAACTTTTAGCTCCAAACTTATCTAAAAACACACATGATCAATACTTGGTCAGAAGAATTGGCCCACTTCACTTTTGTCTATATGTGTGACATTTAATTTGACAAAAAAGGTAGATATATACTTGGGAACCTTTTACTACAGAAAGTGATAAAGTTGAAATTTTTACTAAGTTACGAAATTAACAGATCGTGGTGTAAAAGATATGTTAGTACTTATCGAGTTATCGAATGGGTTGCTGGCATAGTTGATTATCAAATGTTAAACTATTTAAATTTTATGATCATTAGTTCGAGTTAGGAGATTAGTATTTGTCCCCCTCGTGATCCAATATGTATTTTTTAAAAAATATTGATATATTAAATACGTTATTCTCACAAAATATTTTGTATTATTAATATTAATATTATAATTACTAATTTTACGATAATTAGATGGCTGAGTATATTTAAGACATAAATTAGCTAATTATTTGATTATAGAAATTTTGTAAGTTAAATATTAAAGGCATAATAAATATTTTAGATATAAGCATTGATGACACCGGTGTATAATAAAGAGAAATTAAAATTAGTTAGGTATAATTTTTCTTTTTTTAGTACAATAACATTTAAAGATATAATAATTATTTTTTAACCATGCCTAGTAACCAAAGTGGACTTAAGGTAAAGGTGATTGATATGCATCACAAATTAGTGAACAACAATAAACGCCTATTTATTACGGAAAGTATCAGGGACGCAGTAGTTTCATTATTTGGTTATAAAACAGTTCAACACTAACGTCATGAGTTCGAACCTTTGGGAGAGTAGGAGATTGTAATCCCCTCCCCAATTATTATTGGTTAAAATATATCATATTCTCCACTCTATTATTGAATAAACAAAAATTGACACCTTATATGCTTATTTATTCTTTCATATTTATAAGGAAAATGTGAAAGAATTTAACAAATTTAAGGTAGAAAAATAAAGCAACGAGTGAAGGTCTGATTTTGGTTAACATATAATAATTATTTTTTTTAACTGGACAATCGGAGCTCTACTCAACTATATTTGAAGTGAACACGTTTGTCTCTAGACCAAGTATCGACTCTCTTAAAACTCTAACTTCAATTTTGATCGACGTTATATATTCTATGTATCTTCAAAATTAATAAAATCTCCCTTTTGTCTATGGAAGTAATTAAATACACCATTAATAAATCACATAGTCATCGTGTTTTATCTTAGATTTTCTTTCTTATCTTGATTGTTGTTTTAATTTCGTAACAAACCGTATATTGATTGAATTAGTACTTATGTTCATTCATAACAAATATTTTGAAAAGTTTTAGATGAAATGAAATAGAAGGGAAAAAAACTTTGTTTAAATTGATATACGATAGAAATAAAGGAACCCTCGTATCTTTTTTTTTCATATATATATAATCAAAATAAAAGAATTCATATGACGATCTCCTACAATATAATATTGAGCAGTTTGTAACATTATGACAGATTTATTCATGTGGAATTATGAAAACGGATATGGATGAACTAATATTTGGAAGATTATAGGAAAATGAAGCTAAAAGAAGAAAGTATTCTAATAGAGAAATTAGTGAACTTCGAAGTTTTAAAATAAATGGGATAAGATAATAATTAACACCTGAACCAAATAGCTTAATTAAATTTCTTAATTGGTAATAATAATAATAATAATAAAGCTTTTTCTAATAATTTTACTTTTTAGGGAGAGGTCATAATTTTGAATTTGGCTATGAACTAACTAAATAGGTGAGCTTAACAAGTTTCCTCCAAACCAAGATTGGACCAGGAATAGGTTACCCTCTATGGAGATTTGTTCATCATCATAAGTCATTGATCTAAGAAGATAGGCCATAATAAAAAATAGGATACAGAGAATTATGTTAGGTAAGTCTTAAGAGTCCAAAAATATATGGGTGTATAGTAGATTGCTTTTATCATTTTATTCATGCTCTCAATAAAATGATCACGAATAATCATATGCTTAATTTCATGAACATTTATACTGTCACTATACTTAATAGTCGACCCTAATTGTTTAATTTACGTCATTTTGATATAAAAAAGAAGAAATGAGTAATTATATTGAATGAACTCATCTTACAAAATAATCCGCTAAAAGAAGTTTAGGATTATAATATCAACAAGTTTCGGGTTTAATTATTCTTAATTATTGTTGAAATTTTAAAAACTAACAAATGGAAGAGTTAATATCAATTTCTCAAGCAAACAAGCAAGAAGTCATACATTCAAATTCTCGAAATAAAATTTTATATTTTACACTTGTATTCGGTCCATGAGTAATGTGGCCATTTTTTAATGACAACGGGGCTATATTGAAGAGAATGCACTTGGCTTAATTTAGAGGTTTGGAATATTTTTTATAATTTTAAATGGAATGAGTCAAACTATTACTTTTTTTATCCTAAATCTTTTTTTGTTTTTGTTGTTGTGAGTCTTTGTAGTTCTAATTAAATTAAATTTGGAACCTTGCTAATGATTTAAATTTACACCGTTTTCTTAATGGATTAATTATACATGTTATTCATTTATTTAATAAGAGGATTTTTCTGGAATAAAAGTTAGCCTCATATAAGAAATGAGGTGGCAGTTACAAAATAAACTCAAATTCTTGCAAACTAAACTTTTATCGAATCCCAACTTTTACTAAGACCAAATTTAAAAGAATTTAGAGATTCCGTGACAACAACCAAAATAAAGCATTATTTAATCGTGGAACCAACTTTATAAATTAAGACAAAACATTCCAAATTGACTTTAAAGTTGATCAAAATTCAACTATTATAATGTTAAAATATTTTAATAGATTTTTTGGGGTAGAATCTTTAGCTCCCATTTATAATAAGGCGAGCTCTTTAGGTAATATTGTTCTATTTATAAATTTCTTTATTTTGAATTTTTGTAGGTTTCTGTTCAATTTATACAGTCATGACTAAAGTGTTTAAAATGGTTTATAATTATTGAGAAAATAT
>JBBMEF010000028.1:3987619-3998167 GCA_037832685.1 Sicyos baderoa | reverse complement strand
GAAAATGAACATACCATAAGTAGGAAGAAATGTTCTACATATGACATACAATACACTGGAATATAAATGAAAAAAGTATATATCAATGACAGAACATGAATTGATCAAAACATATTAAACAATCTTGAGATTTGTGTAGAAAAAGACTGAAATGGACGGAATATACAATCTTGTCAAAATGGATTGATCGACGAATTTCCGTAGTGACCGAGAAGAGAAAATAAAGAACGAAATCCAGAAAAGAATCAAAAATGTCGGATTGAAGGAAGGAGGAGAAAACATGAAACAAAAAAGGAAAATAATATATAAGAGAGATAAATTTGCAATTAAAATAGTTGACATTTAAAAAAAATGAAGTGTTTTAATGGAGGGTATTAATGATATAGAAAATTTGAAAATACTGCATACAAGATTTAAGAAGATAGGACAAAAAAAACTTCATTTAATCGTCTTCCCACAAATCTAGCAGATGGAAGACGAATATGGACGGTTTTGAACTTTCCATAAAATGGATCCTACCACCTATTTGGGGCAAATGTGTAATTCTCTATTTTTTCTTATTTTAAAATGTTAAAATGAAATCTAGATTTGTAATTAGTTCTCTAATAGGATATTTTTGTAATTAGTTTAATGTAGTGGTTTATAAATGCAAAAAGCTAAAAAAAAAAAAAAAAAAAAAATCAACGTCATAATGTATGCCTAAAATTTTGATAAGTTCGATCCTATCCATTACGCACTATTACTAAAATCTTGAACTAAAAAAATGACGTGAAAATATTGTGGTGCCGATTTTGAAAATTCAAATGCATCTCCATTTATTGCGGCCACCCATGAATTTATTTTTTTTTTTTTGACGTTGTCCCCGGTTACTAGTGAGTCTCTGAAACCTTGAAGGGAGCATACCTCCAAAGCTCAAGTAGTCATTCACTGTGCCACCCCCTTGGGACACCCATGAAGTTATTTGTATTTATATAATTTTTTATATATATAGAAGTTTGAGGCGATTTATTTTTGAGTTTTTTTGACTAAATTGATAAAATATTTATAATACTAGATAAATTTAAAAAAATTTAGCAACCATAATCAAATATATAGTATAAATAATACTTTTTATATTGAATAACTAATACATAATACAGTATGAAGACTATTATTTATATTATATATCTAATTATGGATGCTAAATATTTTTAAATTTGTCTAGATTTGTGATTATATTTTGTAAAATTTGACTATTCAGTACAATTTTCCTTTATTTTTTGTCGTAGCCGCATTTTCCATTATTATTTTCATTAAATTTTAAAATTTAAAATTTAGATATTCTAAGATAAGAAAATAAAATAAAATAAATTAGATTGTGTGGATAAAAATACAATGCCAGCATCTACATCTGCATGCCTCAAATTTTATGTAAAGCCTTTATCTTAGACTCTATCAAACAAAACTTATTACATCAGTTTTTACAACTAGGCCCTTGTAGTTTCTCAGAATCATAAATGATCCCCTAAAAGATTTGAAATATCATGATTTTTTTTTTGAAACGTGAAATATCATGATTACACACGCACATAAATAGGTATTCGTCAAAACAACTAATTATTATTATAATTAACGGACCACTAATATTATGAAAATGAGAAGATTACACAATAATGGTTTATTTATAGTTTTTTTTTTTTTTTTTTTTTGAGGGAGGTTTATTTATAGTATTAAACCAGTCATTACAAGCGAATTTTTATATTCAGTTTTTCAAAAATTATTTTCAAACGAGTTAGGATAATCATTTATACTAATCACAAAAAATAACCACTTTTTTAAATCACTCATCTCTATATTTACATTTTTTTTTTCAGATTACAATACATGGGGGGTGGATATTCTAATCCATACCTGTTGACCATTTAAATAAACTATTAACTACGATTTTTCTATGGAAATTCACATCTAAACAAACAATTATTTATAATTTTTTTACAAAAATTTACATTCAAACGTATTATTACTATAACTTCAAATTGTAATCACTCAAAATAATTATTCATTCTAATTAGTCATGTAATTATTCATTCAAACCCTTCCTAAAGCATCAATGACACTTTTTTTTACATAGATGGAATGTTTTCAACTTTCAACTCATAACATTGTTTAGGAAGATTAATTAAAATACCGATTGTAAAAAAAAAAAAAAACGTGAGAAAAAACTTACCGATGAATCAAATCCTACTTGATAAAGTTAGTGTTATTGAAACAATTGTATTTTCTTTTCAACTATTCTTTTAGTGTATACTAATATAATACAACCAAATTTCAAAGCTAGTTTTTTTATATAAAAAAAAGGGAAATTAAATTAAAATTTAAGTTGTGCTAATATTTCCAAATCTGACTGTAACTTCTTAGGAAAATAATGATTTTAAAATCCAAATATCATTAGTAAAGGTCTAAGGGTATGTTTGTGGGATTGAGAAACGGTGGAGTTGGCTTGGCTTAACTTCTATCTCATGTTTGTCCCATGGACTTTTATAGGTCCACCCAACTCCTATCCAACTCCGTACGTGGAACCCACGTTTTTATTTAAATATTAAAATATTAAAAAACTATTCAATATCTATATTTTTATCTTAATAAAAACTTCAACATTTATCTTTTCATCACATCAAACATAATTTTATTATTTAAAAACTATTAAATATCCATTTTTTTATTTAAATAAAAACTTCAATCATTATTTTTTCATCACATTAAACATAACTTTATTATCACCTCTCTTTTCTTTCCTCTCCCAAACATAAACTTAATCTCACTTATCTTCTCTTCCTAATTTCTTATCCCAACCCAACTCATTCTTTTAAATTCAAACATGCTCTAAGTGAAGTACAACGGCATATGTATATCAAAAAACAAAGTAAAATAAACATGTCATTAGTGAGTGAAGATAGAAAATTATTTTCATCACCTGTTATAAATATATTTTAAAAACAAAAAAAAAAGTAGAATAAACAGGTCATTAACAGGTAAATTGAACTACTTAAACCCAAATGTTATAGCAATAAAAGAAGGTGCATGAACTAAGAAATTATAAATTCAATTTCTCATCTTAATAATTATTGAACTAAAAAAATAGATAAATGATAAAAATCATATAATTTTATTATTTTATTCCAACCACTATTAAATGAAGTTATGTCAATTATCATGAAAAAGAAAATATAGTTCTAATCAATAAACTAATACTAGGGAAATGAACGATCAAATATGAATTCATTAATGACACACTAATTAGAATATACAAGGGTAAGATTAAATGGCACCAATTATTGACATTTTACATATGAACACAAGAAACATGAATGGTCGGCGATATGTTGGGTTGAGCTAAGGTTTTTAAAACATAACAATGTTTCGGGTGTCGGATTTTTCATTGTTATAAGTTTTTTTGTACAAAATTTCCAAAGTTTTTATTTAATTATAAACATAAGTTAAGAAGTCAACAATTTCATAAATACATGAACCAAATGCATGTGCATGTGAAGTTGTTTTTATTTTATATTATCGTTGACGTCTTCTTCAAGACATTTTAACAGTAAACCAACTCCTTGACTGGATTTATAATTAATGATTTTTTTTGTCGTATTTTCTTAATGAAATTAAATGTGTTCTTTTCTGATTTTGATAAAATGGAGTGCGTGAAGATGTGAAACTGTGTGCTGCCAGTGGAGCCTATTTGCTATCCAATTATTTGGAAAATGGATGCTTCTTTTCAAGGACTTTTGTATAAATCAAATGAAATACATATTTAAGCTATAGCCTATTTGCTATCCAATTAGTTAAGTTACTTCTTTCTTGTTATGTAGTTAATTTACAAGAGACACACTAGATTTTCTATCAAACTATAATTCAGTGTTCATAATTAGTTCATACATCCATTCACTTAAACTCCCCATGACAACATATGCCAAGAAAAACTAAAGCATCTCAGCCAGCATAATAACACTTTGACTTGATCACGAGCCACCACATCCTCCATCTCAATCGATGATCTAGACATTCTCAATATTGTGAGTGTCGGAGTCAACTTATACACACCTCAATTATTTTTACGACACGTACCGTCGAACTCTACAATATTTAGACGTATAATTAATTTTAGAGTAGATGTGATACGAATCGAACCAACGACTTAATGTATTCACATGAAGGAGCAATTACAAGAAGCAAGAAAAGAAGAATCCAAGAAGTTTATAAAGAGTAAAATGCTGAATTTTGAATAAAGAAATTTTCAGATTTTATATTTTATGACTTTTGAATATCAAAACTTGTCAACCATGCTGATAAATGTAAAGGAAATTCTAGAAGAGTTAGTTGGATCTATTTAAAGCTTATCTATCATTTTGTCTAGCATTTAAGCCATGCAAATGATTTTTGGCTTCTTATGTCTTATTTTTTACAAAATGTAATTATTAGCTTTTTGAGTCATTTTGTATTCAAGGACATGCACGAAATTATGGTCTTTAAAATAGCTTGTAATGCATCAAAGATTTCTTCTACCACTAAACAAACCCACAAACCCACAATGGTTCATATATATATATATATATTACTTATAAGCCCCTTAAAAGTTCCATAAATGATTAACATTATTATGCTACATGTATGTATAGAAAGATACCATACATATCTGCAGCCTAGTATTGTTCCTTCGCTTTTATTTCAAGAGATAAAGTTTGGCCCCACCTTTAAAGTGACCATTTAGAAATCAGAGAAATGCACCACAAGTCTTCCACCAACATGATGTGAAAGGCCATAAATGTTGATTTCAGCAGCACACTTGATTTGTCTGTTCATATTTGACCCAAATGTTTCCATTGTTTAGGACCCCATATTCAAAAGGCTATATAGAGCAAGTGGAGTTTTATGAGCTTGACATCACACAAGCCTGTTTCAACTTGCTTACTTCTTTTTAATTACTCAAGGCACAGTCTTCTTTCATTGAACATCACTTAACTTAGATTAGATGATGCAAAGGAATAAGATATTCATAAAATTCAATCAAAATATGCATTCATATACAAACCAAGTAGAATTTTCTAACTTGCTACAGCTAGAAGATGTAACAAGCACACTAATGTACAATACAACTGATGGTTACAGCAATACAATCATATAACTTACATACAGCATTGAAGAAAACTGTTATGTTAATGAGGATTAATATTCTTCTGTCACATCGGAATCTTCATCGTCGTCGTCGTCTTCGTCTTCATCTTCCTCATCAACTACATTGTTGATCTTAAGTGAACTGTTTGTAATTTTAGTCAATGCCACAGTTTTGCTTGCCCTCTGGGAGCGCGTACTGATTGTTCCAACATAATTGGAAACAGAGGTGGGCGATGTAGCTTCATCAGAAGATGAAGACTCGTGTTTCACTCGTCTCCTAGAACGTGTAGGTTTGATAGAACATGGGACTGGTGTTTGTGGAATTTCAGCTTCAAAATTGAACTCCAGGTTTAATGGATCTGTATGTACAGTTGTTTATTAGCACAAAATAACTGGGAAATAGGTCACATGAAAAGCTATATCAGAGATGCTTGTGAACTAGAATGCTTGCTTGGACTGTTTCTAAAGAGGACCATCATCATACTAAACGAGCAACCATCCCATGGTAACTCATCACCTTCCCTGCTAAGTATTACGCATGAAAATTAGCGGCGTGGCTTATTAGAAAGTGTAGACATTCATCTCAAAACCAAATAGTGATGAGAGGAGTGGTCCACCATTCTTATATATTTTCTGATGTGGGATCCTAATCTGCCCCTTGAAAATAGTGCATTTTTTGGACTTACAAATCTTGAATCAAATCTCAAGTTCATTTTTATTGGACCAAATACCCGTCTAGACTTCATAGACTCTGATACCAAATTAGAAAGTGTGGACATCCATCTCAAAATCAATTGGTAATGAGAGAAGTAGTCCACCTTTCTTATATATTTTCCGATGTGTGATCCTAACATGGATGAGTATTACCTAACAACAATAATTTAATGTATACTATGTGAAACCCCCAATTGTGCACACTTGTGTTAGGAAGGATAAGAAGGGAAGTGCCCAGTAGACAGTTGGTAAGTGGACACATTTGTTTGTACTTTTACAGTTTGGTAGGAGGAGTGAGGGTATGAAAAGGTGAGGGTAGGTTTTTTTTCTTCAGCTTTATGAACTTTTTAAACTTATGTCAAATCAGGGAGCAACAAAGGGATAAGTAATAACTTTTACCTAAAACTAAATGAGCTTGATCTTGCGACAATTCCAGATCTGGTTGTTTGTCAATTGCTGTAAGATGCTCCCCCATCCGCCTTAACTCCTTGACAAGATCCTTATCTGATGATGCAATTTCAACCACATAACATAGCAGCCTTCTCATTAGCTTTATGGCACCTTGTTCTGATGGTCGAAAATGAAGCAACACAACTACCCGACATAAAACAGAAACATATGACTTCTGTGCAGGCGTCTTCTTTCCACGAAAGCTTGCAACCTCAAAGTATCAATCAAATGTTAACAAGTTAGAAAACCACAACATTCTAATAGACGCAACAAACAAATAATCAAGAATTCATCATGTAAGGAATAAACGTTATATCTCACTAATTTATTAAACGCCCCGCTATTGGCAAGTTCTCAACTTCGGACAAGAACGAAAAAAAAAATGAAAAGCAAAGATGGTAAACATATGCCAGATATTCAAGTTTGTGCAATTCAAAATTAGTCATCTTGACATGCTTTAACTAGTACAATGCAGCTAAAGCTCGAATTGTATGCTCCCCTCAAACTAGTATGAAACACAGGGATCATACTGTGCAGCTTCTCTCAAGTGTTCAATCCGTCTCAATATGTTTGATCAACATACTAAAAATTTTCTTTAAAGTGGAAAGTGCATTTAGAAGCAAAAGTCCTCCAGAATATAAGTACGGGGAAGACTTCAACAAAGGTGAGACTCAAACTTTCATATAATGAAGCACAAGATAAAGAAAATGAAGGAAAAAATATCTAAAACAAACATAATACAATAATGATGAGCCTAGATTCCATTAAGATTAACACTCAATTTTTTTAACCAAAAGGAGATTGAAAGAGAGGCAAAAGCTCTCTTGGTGATAGTGGAGAGAGAGAGAGGAGTAACAAAAGGCAGAGAGGGAATGGGACAAAGGGACAGAGCAAGGGACATAGAAAGATATAGGGCAAGAAAAGAGAGACAATCAGAAATAAGAGAGGAGGAACATACTTTGTTTGCACTTGACCTAGTTACAACAAATTGTTTCTTACTCAACTTCTCAAGTGACAAGATCAACACTAGCTTGATACTAATTATGAAACTTTATAAAAAGCACGACAATTGACATCAGATTGATTGCATCAACTATTAACCAGGGCAGCGTTTATCAAAATCCACATGAATACACCTCAAACGATCTAAACTAACCTCTATGGCTATTCGAATGGCAAGTGCCTCTTCGCTGCACTCTAGAGGAGGTTCTCTAATACTCTCGAAGACTTCCTGATTTCCCATACATCCATCTTCATCCTTCCTTTCAGTATCATTCACATATAAAGGAGCCTGCATCATCTGCAGCATAAAACGTGATGCTTGGACTGCAAGTTTACGCATATTTCCCACTTCAGCAGCAGATCCTCCAACATTTCCAGCGATGCCTGGCCACATTGAACGCATAACTGGAACAAAAGCCTCAGATATCCATCTCTGCAGGAAAAGTAAACCACTAGGTTCAGAAATTAAAATTCCAACCCTCTCAAGTGTATACAAAATATATCCATTTAAAGTTAAATTCACTTGCCTTATGAGCAACTGTGAGGGATGGATAATGCTCAAAGAATACAGAAAGGCATTGTTTCAACCTGATTGAAGACAAGATCAATTGAAATCTTAAATGTTTTTACATTTAAACGGTAAATTAAATTTGGAAATTATAGGTGCAGAAGGAACCACCTCTCGAGATCTTTCTCACTTGAAAAATAAATATTTACAAGCTTGCTTAAGAGTGGGGGATGTAGAGATGCTGGTATGCTTGGTTGGTTTCCACTCAGAAGAAGCATCTTTGCGAATCCCTCTGCGACAATGGTCTGAACAGACTCAATTTTATTGGTTGCTGAAGAGCTGCACCTTTCTTCGTTGCCAAGCCCAACATATAAAAGATCAAGTGATCCCATAGTGAAATCCTCATCTGCTTCAGAAAAGTTTATAGAACTAAAAGATGTCTCATCAAATGAAGACTGCAGGGAGTGATCTTGTCCCAGAGCCTTATCAACCTCCTGGAGACCATGCCACATCACAAGATCAATTAATGCCTTACAAGCCATTATGCTAATTGGGGGCAGCCCCTTAATGAAGGAAAGCCTCAACTGTTTAAGAACTTTCTCATTTGGTCTTTTATCTAGCAATCCAAAGAGGCCAAGACAACGGATGCTAATTCTCTGAATATCTAAATGAACATGTTTTGCCTGCAATACAAAATGAATAAAGTTGGTGAATTGGATAAATGAGTTCTGAGCTTAAGCTAATAACTTCAAAACATGAATCAAGCTGCTGAAGGGTATTGCAAAAAGATTGGCTTCATCCCAACCAGCATATAGCCACCACTAATGCAATTGTTGCATTGCAAATTTGTCAGACTTTCACAAAAAGAAACTTTACCTAGATGAACAATCCACCTCATACTTCAACTGATTTCCTACTTAGTGATTTTTCACCTTTTAAGTAGTGATAATAACACCCCCAAAGTGAATTATATTTCAAAAATAGGCCTAATCATGTAAACATGTAGTAGAACATGTCCTAGGCAAACCATAGTTCAAGGTTGCAGTATGAGCTACTGTTTGGAGAGATACAATTGTCCGATTGAAACAATTTCAGGCAACGTGTGAGAAAAAAAGAGAGATATATAATGTGAACCAGCTGATCGTATAACTGAAATAGGTAACCATGGTTAAAAGTTGCAATATGCAAGAACAGTTGATCAATGTCAAGCAGTATGCAATATCAAAACATCCATTGTAAATAATGCTCTTTACCCCTGGAAGCAATATCGACTCCAGTAGTTGAGCAGGTCCTGTGATTTTCCCATTAATAAAATTCAATGATTTTGCATTTTCCAGGAGAAGACTCGTCACAGCAAGACAGTGCATCCACTGTATACAATTTGCAGTTCTTTCTCTGCATGGTCGAGCAAGTTCTTCAATCACCTCAAGAACAATTTCTTCAAATTCACCTACAGCAGCATGAACTTTCCTTACCAACCCAGATACAGCAACTGCCCAATCTCTATCCCCTCCAAGATTGATTCCATCCCCAAGAACAACCAAGTTCCCATCATCGTCCACTTCATGATCTGGAGACATATGCAACACTTCCTGCAGAAATGCACCAGCAATCTTTCTATTTGCAGCATCAGAAAAATCAAGCATCGTTCCTAGTAAAAGTAGCTGTCTTGATGCAAATCTATAGCTGGACCCTGAAATTACAAAGTCCTTTAGGTTACTTAGCAACAAACAATGTACAATATTCTTGATTAATGAAAATAGCCTACCAGCACTAATATGAGCTTTGACTAAGCCTACATAATCAGAAATAGTGACAGGAAGAATTTTCTCTAAGAGGTCATTTTTATCAGAAGCTTCGGCTGCATACACTGCTGCTTCAGCACCCATAGAAGTTGCAGCATCAGAACCTTTTGCCTAAAGAAAAAAAATTTACAAGTATAAAATTGGCAAACTGAACAAGGAGGGCATTGAAAGTTTGAAAGCGATTATGAATAAGTAATAATCATAATAATAAAAGAAGAAGAAAAATCGAAAGCAATGATTGTGTGAGGGTTAAATTACAAATTTAGTTTAAAACTTCGATGCTTATATTTAATTAACCTCTCCATTCTAAATTTCTAAGTTGTAATTACATACTCAAACTTTGAATTGTGATTCTATGTAGTCATCAATATTACCCCTATGACTAAATGATGGGGTGGGAAATATTTGCTTATTTGGCACATTAGAAAAGAAAATGGACAACTGATCAAAATAAAGCAGCACACCTATCTAATAAAGAGATTTCATATGTTGCTCTGAAAAAAGGATATATTGTACGTGCCACTTAATTTTACTCAGTTGTCATTCTCAATGAGTTTGCTTGATCATGCCAAATTAGCGTAAGCTGATCCTTTAGACCTGCTCTACTTCATGATTGAGTAGATACTATTAATCATAAGGACCACGTAAAATAACAATTCAAATTTAAAAACTGAAACATTTTAAAGTTTCAAAAATAAATAGACCGAACCATCCCCACCTAAGAAATTGACATTCAGAATCTTCACTTTTTACAGATATTACAAAATTTTAATAAAACCCCCGACTAGGATTCATTCATTCAATATTTAATACTAGATTTAATAGGGATTTAAGTTTGACAAACACGAATCAAGAACAAAACGATGAGATGCAACAGATATACTTACCTGTGCTTCTGTTAGAATATGCTTACAA
>JBBMEF010000028.1:3965940-3980309 GCA_037832685.1 Sicyos baderoa | reverse complement strand
CTTTCAATCTTATTCAACATTATTTACTATATTTTTTTTTTTAATCGTCAAAAAAAAAAAAAAAAAAAAACTATATTTTTTGTTTTATAATTAAAATTCACTTAAATATATATATATATATATATATATATATTATATATATAAATAAATTGAAGAAAAAGAACCACAAACTCTACCCTTATTAAAATGATCTATATGAAACTAATTTTATTTTATATATATCAAATGAAATGAAATTAAGCGCACATGTACATTTCTATATGAAATCATCAAAGGTTCGCATACCCATTTGATATATTATTTTAAATTTTGTTTGTACTTTTAAGATTTATTTTATTTAACTTTTAATTTGAAATATTCAATTTTAGCTATGCTAGTTTACCAAAATAATGAAAAAAAATATTTCGAATGGATCGTGCATTAAATAGATGTATGGCTATTTATTTTTTATTTTTTTAACTTTGAGTTATGGGGATGAAATATTTGTGCAGTTTGGGAGGATGTAAATTAGGTGGCGTATTTTTTATTTTTTGGCTCTTATGTTCGTATCTTGCCGTATTAGTCTTCTCTTCTGCTTTATTTTTTATTTTTATTTTTTTGAAAAGTTCTCTTCTGCTAAATTATATTGACTCCCCACTTCCTTTTTTCCCCTTTTTTTATTATTTATTCACTGCCACGTGCCGACGATAACTTTTCGGCGTTATTTTTTTTCTTTTTTGTATTCTCACCTTTTTCTTATATGTGTGAATTTTTTTTTTTGATAACATTCTTATATGTGATTGTGATCAAAATATTGTTCACCTATTATTTTTAATTTTTATATTTATGTGATGATAATATAAAATCTTTTCATTTTATTTGTTATATTTTAGATCTAGACCTTTACAATTTAGATGTAACTTGTATACTTATTCTAGTGTACACCTTAATCTAATATTTGGGTACGTTTCTAAAGTTTGCATTTTTTTAAAAAAAAATATCATTTTAGACCTTATTCTTTTTGGTAAATTATCACTAAAAAAATAAATAAATAAGAGAGAAAATCCGTCGTCATAAAAGGAAAAATAGATAACCACATATAAATGACAAATTTGTAATCTTTAATCACATGCATGTGTTTGTTTCTTTGGTCTAATTCACATGGAGAATACAACGGCCAAAATGTCAGTTCCCCTTAATTTAGATAAGAAATCACATTTTTCACGGGCCATTTCTCTACCTTTTTAACTTCTATAGCTTGGTCAATGAAGAATTGTCTGAGGAACGAATGTTTCGTGACACCAGTCGTATTATGCAATCGCTACTCCAAACATCACGGATATCAACAACAAAAAATTGTCCAAGGAAAAAATCTCTTAATTATCCAGTTAGATGGTATATATCATAATGAATACCTGATTTGCACTATAATTTTAAATAACCTCATTTCCACTCTCAACAGACCCCATCGACATATTTGAAAATGTAGTCGTTAATAATGAAATTAACATTTCTCAGAGCTCATCTTTGACACTAGGACTGGCTGGTTATCTTCCTTAAATCATTGGTATATATGTATATATTATTTTTTTTAGAATGGTAATTTTTAATAGTTTATGAACTTAACTTATAATTTAAATTAAATTATTCAACCATCAGAAAAAAGGTAAAATAAAATCACAAAAAAAGAAGATAAAGATAAGAAAAGAACTCAAATCCAACAAGGAATAAAATCGGATTCTGGACAACACGGTTTCCTTTTGCCGGAATGAAGCCACGTGCAGACCGACTCTGATCACCACTCAAACCTCCATTTTTTCTTTTACTTAATTAATCACGCATCAAATTAATTAACCAATAAAATAGTAGGTTACATTTGGATATATATTAATAATACTGCTCAACAACGATTGTTCATGTTGGCAATTTTATTGATTTTTTAGTTTTACAGTAATTGGGAGTGATTCTACCTAAAAATAAATAAATCATAATTTAAAATCATAATATTTTAATTACGAACCAGTAATACTTTTAAATATTACTTTTATTGATTTCAATCTTAACATTTTAGTCTAACAAATTTTTATTATATCTAATCATTCTTAACATATGTATATATACTTCAATATATTTTTATATTTATCAAATTATTAAATATGAAATTAAATATTCATCAAAACTAATTTATTTGCAATTGAATTTTACTACTAGTTGAGTTCTAAAATTCAATTAGTGATGATAGACTTATTCTATTAGTTGAATTCTACCACTATCATGTATTATTGATGAATTATTTTAAAATGTGTTAATATTACTGACACAAACTCACCCGGAGCAATATTTGGGTAAAGGTATGTAAGTATCTTATAACCACACATTTTTACTTAAAAAAAAGAAAAATGATTGATGGAGAGAGAAATGAAAAGTTAAAAATATGTAGTCCAAAATACTTATCCATCATTACTTAAATATTGCTCAACTTACCGGCCTTCCTATTTAACCGATGAAATAATTTAAGGGTTTTTGTGGGAATAGACAAATTGATAAAATATTAATAACACTAGGCAAATTTGAAAAAAAATTAGCAACCATGGTCAAATATACGATATAAATAATATTTTTTATACTAAATAACTAATACATAATACAATATGATGAATATTATTTATATTGTATATTTGACTATGAATGTTATATTTTTAAAATTTGTCTAAATTTGTAATTATTTTGTAAAATTGTACTATCCAAAATAATTTCCCAATAATTTAACACAACAAACCCAAAAAAAACAAGAGTAACAAAAAAAAAAAAAATTGTTGTTGTACACAGCGGCTATAAATTGAAGCAGAGCTCCAAGCATGTGAGTATCATCTGTGTGGAATTGAAGCCGAAAAACCAAAACCCAATTCGCAAAAAACAATGTCTTCTCTTTCGGAGCTCATCAAGCTTAACATCTCCGATTTCACCGATAAGGTCATCGCCGAGTACATTTGGTCAGTCAGTCCCCTGTTTTTTTGAATACCAATTTCCTGTTGAATTATTTTTGTTTTCCAATACTCATTTCTTCGTTTTGGGTTTTATTTGAACAGGGTCGGTGGATCTGGGTTAGACGTTCGAAGCAAAGCCAGGGTACCAAACAAACAAACAAAACACAAACTTTTCCTGTTTTTATGTGTTCTGTTTTAACTTTTTGATTGAAACTAAACTAAAATTTTGTGTTTTTTGTTTTTGGGAACCAATTAAAGACAATTCCAGGGCCTGTTAGCGATCCGTCGAAGCTGCCGAAGTGGAATTATGACGGTTCCAGCACTGGCCAAGCCCCTGGAGAAGACAGTGAAGTCATTTTATAGTATAAATTAAATTCCTCAAATCACTTTCTTCTTCAACTTCTTTTTCATTTAAAAGGCTCTGTTTTATTAATTTACTCTCCCTAATTGAATTGGATTCATACAGCCCACAAGCAATTTTCCGGGATCCATTCAGAAGAGGAAACAATATTCTTGTAAGCTTTATTATAAATTATTTGCTTCCAAACTTTGAATCAAACTTAATATACAGTCTATATTAATTATATATTTTTTGAGATACACTTTCATTATCAGTTGAATATTACATTATCCATTATATTATATTATATGATATATATATATATATATATATATATATTTATCTGTAAAGAAAAATTTCTTTAACGATCAATTTCAGTTTTATTTTTTTTACTCCACCTACTAAACTTATACTATCACCAACAAAATACAAACAATTAAATCCATTTACAATAACTTTGGTTGATTGAGTATATTGTATTCAATTACAGCTCCACGAATATGGATTCGATTCTTTGTATTTGAGTCTCATTTTATTTGATAGCAGTAGTATATAGAAGACTTGTGTTTCTTCCTCCAAATTAAACTCAAAAATTTAGTTCATTAGCACATAAATAATTAATTAAGTATTAAACTTAATTGACATTGAATGGTGTATGACTTGAAATCCCCCCACTTTATTATTGAAAAAAAAAGGTTGTTTGTGTTCGTACTTAATCTGTAAACAATCACAAACGATAAAAAGACAAGTTTCATCAAAGAATAAAATGAAGGGTAACATTTGAAATCACAAAAAGCACTTATTTTGATATAAAGTAAATTAGAGGGTTTTGGACGTCAATTCTTTGAGAATGAAGGGTGTTTGGATAAGTTCTCAAGAGTTGGTGGTGTTTGGGCTATAGTTTGAGTTAGTTACCTTTCACATCTATAAATACTAAACCCCTCCCTGGATAACAATTGATTCATTAATAGATTTAAAATTGAATATTTTCAATTGTAGTTAAAAAATATGAATAGTATGGAAGATGGATTAATTTGGATAATGAAAATAAGAAGAGAGGTTGGTTGTGGTAGGTGATTTGTGATTCTTACACTCCGGCCGGAGATCCGATTCCGACGAACAAGAGACATGGGGCAGCGAAGATCTTTAGCCATGCTGATGTTGTAGCTGAAGAGCCATGGTATGTTTGATTTGGTTTTGTTATTTTTTTTGACTTTGAATTTGGTGGTTTTATTGTAAGTTCAAATTTGGGGGGGAAAACAGGTATGGAATTGAGCAGGAATATACGTTGTTGCAGAAGGATGTTAAATGGCCAATTGGATGGCCTGTTGGCGGGTTTCCTGGGCCTCAGGTAACCCCATTTTCCTAAATTTTTCATCTATAAAATTTAAAAAATGTATAAATAACAGATTTTTTATTATAAAAAATCATGTTTAAAATGATCAAATTGCTCACTTAAGTTTTAAGTAAACAAATTACATTCCATCATTGTGACATTGGTGTTGAACTGGTTTACAACCAAACAATGAAACCACTACGCTACCGACCATTTCGATAATATAATCATAGTTTTAAATGGTTAAAAGGACAATTTTGAAATATTAAAAAAAACACAAAAAATTGCTACAAATTAAAAAAACATTATTAAAATTGTTCAAGTAAAAGTTTTCTACCTATAGCAATTTTCTATTTTTTAATTCAACAACAATGGAAACATCTTTTCAAAAAAAAAAAAATAACACTGGAAATATGTAATCTCATAGTTACTATATCATATACAACATGTCACTATAGCTCTCAAAATTTTAACATAAATTATAGTGGTGTAGTTAAATTGAATTTATAATTGAATGAATATTAGTGTGTTGTTTATAGGATGATTAATGTATAAATCCTTAAAAAAAGAAAAAGGTTTATGAGTGTGGAAGTTGTGACAGGGGCCATATTACTGCAGCGCTGGCGCTGACAAATCATTTGGGCGCGACATTGTTGATGCTCACTACAAGGCCTGTCTATACGCCGGCGTCAACATCAGTGGCATCAACGGCGAAGTCATGCCCGGTCAGGTAATTAAATTTCAATAAAATTAAAAAAAATAATGATGCCAATAAAGTTAGGGGATTTTTAATGTATAACAAAAATTGGCCAAAAAAATAATATTTACGGCACAAAACTAAAAATAATTGCACATATATAAAAAAACTGAAAATAGTCGAGTGATTGAGTGTAATTGAGCTCAATCACTTAACAAACTGATTGAGTTCAATCACTAGTTATTGATTGAGTTCGATTGAGTTAATCACTCAAAATTTTGGTATAAACTAATTTTTGATAAAATTATGCTATAATTCTAATAGAAAAAAAAGGTCCTAAAATTGGTATACACAACAAATTTTCATAAATTTAATTAACTAAATTTGTAATGTAATGAAATTTGTAGTGGGAATTTCAAGTTGGTCCTTCAGTGGGCATATCAGCAGCAGATGAACTGTGGGTTGCTAGGTACATTTTAGAGGTAAATTTCTAAATTACCACAAAAAAATATAATCATTCAAGATTTTTTACTTTTTTTAATCATTACTTCTACTTATAATTAATCTCTGTTTGTAATTTTTAACAGAGGGTTACTGAAATTGCGGGTGTGGTTCTCTCTTTTGACCCTAAGCCGATTCAGGTAACACATTTTAATTTCAAATTCCAAGCTTTACATTAAATATTAACTTTCCCCAATTAAAGTTGAATCTTATATGATGTTCATTCGAATAATAGGGCGATTGGAATGGGGCTGGTGCCCATACAAACTACAGGTAATACTTTTAATATTTAATTTATAAACTTAATTTTCATAATTATATTTTTAAAACCAAATGGGTTCAAAGAAGTTTTAGTTATTCTATTTTAGTGGGTATATCAAAATTTGTACAAAATCTAAATTTCTTGATCATTGGAGAATTTTGTAGTACCAAATCCATGAGAAAGGAAGGAGGGTACGAGGTGATAAAGAAAGCAATCGAAAAATTGGGGCTAAGGCACGCAGAACACATCTCCGCATATGGAGACGGCAACGAGCGTCGTCTCACCGGTCGACACGAAACAGCTGATATCAACACTTTCTTATGGGTAAGCATACAACATAAAAACACGATTCTACAAATATGTATTATGTAGTCTCGTCCGATAATATTTAATGTTATATGATTCTACACAGGGTGTTGCAAACCGAGGAGCTTCGATTCGGGTCGGGCGAGACACGGAGAAATCGGGCAAAGGCTACTTTGAGGACAGAAGGCCTGCCTCTAACATGGATCCATACACAGTCACTTCCATGATTGCTGAAACTACCATCCTTTGGAAGCCATGATCAATATGTTTGAGATCTTGCCATTAGGTTTCATAATTTCCAAGCTTTTTACCCACAAGAGGTGTTTGAAATTAAATAATTAAGTTGGGAGGAGGGGGTTGTGGAGTTTGCATCAATAAAAACACATGTGGGTGGTTAATTTTGTCTCTTTTTAATTTCTCTATGTTTCACTTCAATTCCTAATGTTATAATTAATAATCATTATATATATATGATTTCTTTTCTATGTTCAAAGTCCAAAGTGTGAATGTTTTGTTTGTTTCTTTCTTTCATTAATTTTATTTTGAAACCGTTGTCGTTTTTTTTTGAATGGTGGATGACCTTCTTAAATATGGTTGATTATTTGTGAATAGTTGAAAAAAATTATTAACGTCAAACAAAAGGAATAAACATATATGAATTTTCCAAAATTTCTTTACTACAAATCTCTTTACTAATTTTAGTTGGAACAAACAAAAAAGTTCTATTGAATGAAATAAAAATTTACTTTTGTGTTTTAAAATTTTATGGTTTGATGAGAGTTTTTGTTTTACTCATGGATGAGTGTTACATTCGAAGGAGTTTTCATTCCTTCACGCTTTTAAACTTCTTGTTTTCTTCTTCGACAGATTCTTGCTCCTTAGTGGTTATTATGCTCTTAGCGTTGGCCTAAAAAAAAACTTTAACGATCAATCATTGAAATGATGTTTAACTATTTATGATTTTTTATGTTGGGATCTATCAATTCATTAGGTAAAAATTTCCGTTCGAAAAACGTCTTGGATCACTCTAGAAACTCATTTATTGACTACTTTTAATCATTTGTTTTGTCATAACCCGACTTGTGAGTTGAGATCAAGATAACCTTCGAGTTTTTTTGTAGTTGTCTGTTTTATATCGTTGATTAATGAAATGAATTGATTAAAAAAATAATAATAAATAACAAGTTGATTCCCTCCTCCTAGCAAATATTGTCTTTTAAAATAAAAAATCATAGATTTATTTTTTTAATAAAAAAAGTTATAAATGAAGAAAATTGATGAGTACTCGTGAAACCCATAGCGTGGAACATGAAATCCCCATAAATTCCAACCAATCTCTCCATAAACAAAAAACCCAAACCCACCCCTCCTTTATTTACTCCCATGCCACTGCCTTCCTTCTTCCCCGACTGGAAAAAGCCACCTCCGACAAAACCCACCGCCCCCTCCGACGACCTGGCGGCGGTGAAGGCAGCGGCGTGGGCCTGGTACCAGCATGGGTCCGGCTCCGAATCCAAGCCCATGCGCGAATTCGGGCTCATCAGGCCCATCATCCTGCCCAAGCCCTCGCGCTACAAGCTCGAAGCCATCAAAATCGCCCAAAAATCCATTGAGGCAAATTCACAAACACCTAAGCTGCATAACACTCTTCTCGACAGCTACGAAGTTGCGAGCATTTCCAGGCGCTTATCTGGCCTTTTAGATCATAATAACTTCAGCTTCGAATCTGAAATTTTGGATCTGGGTCGACAAATTGAGGGCAAGCCCACCAAGCCCAAGAAATATTTTAGACCCTTTTGGCGGAAACCCGCCGTGATGTGCGGCAAAATGGAGGATGTGGTTCTTGCCACCCTCGTCCGGTCGCCGGACAAGCACCACCACCGGCCCACGCGACGGCGGAGCACCGCCGTGCCTGATGCTTTGTGAGGTTAGTTTTTTTTTATTATTATTATTGATCTGTTACTTGGGTTTTACGTTAATTTTTTGGTTGAATTGTAAGTTCAAGCAATCTAGTCTGAATTTTATTGGCTGTATCTATCTTCCTTAATCGCTAGACTTTAATATGTTTGTTTACAACTTCCAATTTTATGTCGGTCTATGAAGTTCAAGAATCGAGGTCAACAATTATTATACGTATATCATTTGATTTTTTTACACTTATTAAAAATTCTTTTTCTTTTTCCACAATTCCTTTACCAAAAAGGTAATGTGTCGATCCATATTTGACATTTCTTCCTCAATTTCACTATTTATGTATATTTTGAGTTTATTTTTAAAAAAATTAATATTCTTAAAAAAATTAATTTTGTGTCTTACTCAAAAATTATATCCCGGATCAGCTTGCGTGCACAAGGAAACTGTAGGTATTAATTTAAAATTAATTCCTAGGTAGGTAGCTACCATGAGATTTGAACTCATCACCTTATGCATCTCAAGGCCCTTCATGACCAATTAGGCTACTCTATGATGGTTAAAAATAAACATATTTGATCGAATGAGTTAGTGGTACAATGATTTTATTGTTTGATTGTTAACTAGTTCAACACCAATATTGTAGGTTTGATTCCGAGAATCGGTATTTATTAATTAATTATAGATGTTGAAATGAGAAAATTCTAGGCAATACATTATGATTGACATGTGTACTATGTTTTAATTGAAGATTAGAATTCAAAATCCCCTCCGTACATTTTCTACTAAAAATATTGATTCAATACAAGTAAAACTGAAACCTATTACACATTTACTAACACAACTTTGAAAACTCAAAAAGAATTAAATTTATAGTTACATATTAAGCTTTTTTTTTTTTTTTGAGATTACAACAATCATGGGTGGGGGAAACTCGAACACAAGACCTCTAGGTCATTAAGTATACATTGATGCCGATTGAGCTACTACTCGGTTGGCACATATTAAGTTATTTAGTTAGGGGAGACAAAGTTCTAAACTTTTTTTTTTTTTTTTGGTGTTGTTTTGTAAAGGGAATTTTTGCACTACTTTGGTTGCTTTTGTGGTGGGCAAAAGAGAGAGGCTGTCATGAAATTAATGGGCGTAAGAAGAAGTTGGTATAGCCATTGAATTGTGTATTTACTCTTCTATACAATATGGGACATATCATATTCTCAATGTAACTATGAATGTATTGTTCCTTAGCTTTTGTAGGTCTCTAACAAAACAACATTGTCAAGTTACCAATCTTAACATGTATCGTGGCCCAACCATTAAACTCAATGTGACAAGTAACGAACGTGATATGTTATCTGCTTTTGTAGTTAATAAGAGTTAGTATACGAATTTTGTGGTCGTTATTATTGACGCGTGTGTTGATTATTTTCACCAGATAACTTGTTTGACGCTTCATTTGGATGTCAAATAAACTCCTCTCATTTCTAGAGTATTTGGATGTCAAGGAAATACATAATAAAATCCATTCTCAAGTAGGTAACTATCAACTAAGTCTCTCTGATCTCGAAATAGTACAAGTTGTATGTGAATTTCTTTTTAAAAAACTGTATGTCAATTGAATTAGTTACATTTTGACAAGAAATAAACCTCATTACATTACAAAATTGTAAATGTGCTCTAGTTGGCTAAATTTGTACTATTATTGTATAACATTTAGAAAAAGGTCCATATGTCCAAAATGAATTGGCCAAAATTAGATGAAATTACAAAGAAAAGTAAGAGGCATGGTTTCCAAATTTAAAAAAGTTGCATCATATCAATTCCTCTACTTTCTGAAATTTAAGGAATCCAAAGAAAGGTACAGGTCCCATTGAATAATTACAAGGAAATGCATCATTTCCTTTTGTCATTGTCTAAATTTCATTTGTATTTGTCTTATATATGAAATCAATTTCATAATACATTATACTTTTGTGTAACATACATAATATATAACTATTATTTTGTTCTCATGTGCTAGTTCAGTAACATATAAATCTAATTTCTATTACAGGCCGAGTAGAGAGCACAAACCACATAATTAGAACTAGACAACAAATTATAGTAACTATAAACCACCGATGGTAATCGGATTGTGTTAGTTAATAAATAAATTTGAATTAAAGGTCCAAAAGTACTTTGTTGATTTTACTAAATCAGCCCTAATTTACATTGATTTTAATTACGTTGATTTTTTTGAATGGGAGGTTTAAATTCAAAGATTTTATATATATTAGCACCTTAATTATTTTATCATAAATGATGTGATGAAACTAGTTTTTGACTTTGCCCATAAACATTTAATTCTATATTAACCATGACTTCTACTCAAAGTAAGGGTACTAATTTAAGACTTTTAAATTGATACAATTAAGAGAACTTTTTTTAGTTTTAGTAATAAGTTAGAGAGATTCTAACTACTTAAGTGAATACTAATATTGTTGAATTATTGCATTGGTTGATGATAATAAAACGACTTACATCTACTATCAAAATTGTCCGATCCATTGCCCTTAATGGGATGGATGAATCGATCTTTTTTCCAAACACCGATCACTCTATTTCTATTGTATTAAATAAATTAACCATTTATACAAAAGGATTTGAAGACAAGGCTATCGTAAAATTAAATTATAGATTCTTAACCCATCTTATAATAAAAGAGGTTGGAATGGTTAGCCCAACATCTCGCATCCCAAGTATAATATTTCAACTTTGCTTTAAAAAAAAAAAAGAAATAAAAAAAAAAAAAACAATTTGTTATTTGTTTCCAAAAAAATATAGATTCCAACTTGCAGAAGGGGCAAAAAAAAAAAATAGTTTTGTTGACCGACGGAAAGTTCTAGATTCGTTGACGTTTGACAGTTGAGTGAATCGAAACTTGGAGAAAAAGTTGGGGATTGTAATAAGAGCTCCTCTATTCTTATTCTTGAGCTTCATCTTCAACAATGGCCGCAATCGAGCTTCTCCCGAGAGAATATGGCTACGTCGTTCTGGTTCTGGTTCTCTACTCCGTTCTCAATTTCTGGATGGCCACTCAAGTCGGCCGCGCTCGCAAGAAGTAACTTCCGATCTTCTCTCTCTGTCTGTTTTCTTCAGATCAAATTCTTGTAGATTTCATGGTCTGTTTGGATTTTGAATTTTAGGTATAAGGTGTTTTACCCTAATCTCTACGCTCTGGAATCCGAAAACAAGGATGCTAAGCTCTTCAACTGCGTCCAGGTTTGATTCCGATTCGTCGTTCTAATCCGTTTCGATTTTGCCCTAATTGGATGATTTTGCCCTAATTTGGTGGATTTGTTACAGAGAGGGCACCAGAATTCGCTGGAGATGATGCCTGTGTTCTTCATGCTAACGATTCTGGGAGGAATTAGGCATCCTTGCGCTTCCGCTTCTCTCGGCCTGCTCTACGTTGTGGCTCGCTTCTTCTACTTCCGAGGCTATTCCACCGGCGACCCTAAAAATCGCCTCACCATCGGGTTTGTTTGTTTGTTTCTGAAATCTTCTCTGTTTAGATTCGTTTTTTCTGGATGATTGATTGATTGATTGAATGAACAGGGGGTTTTCGTTTCCGGCGTTGTTTGGGTTGATGATTTGTGCGATTTCGCTGGGTGTTACGCTCCTTCGTCATTGAACAACCTCGATTGTCGTGCTGTTCTTCATCTTCCATTTGCTGCTTTTGATTTTGGGTTCAAATTTGAAATAAGGAAATGAATTTGTGTTTAAACAGGAGGGGAGGGTATTCAATTCTCATCATCCAAACTTGTATGTCTATGTGTTCATGAATCCTCATCAAATTAGTTACCTAATTATTCACCAACTTTGTTATGTTTGAGTTTGTGGTGATCTTGGTTAAATTTATGTAAAATTTTAAAATTAGTATTTACTAAATACTATCTCCTCAAATTTACTGACATGTCGAGGCTAATCATGAAGTTAAAGGTTAGAATCTTGCTTTGCTTTCTCGTGACATTAGGAGGTGGGGGCAAGTTTCCTTGAAGTTACTAGTTCCTTTAATTTTTTTTGATTCGATTATAGTGGGAGATAAAAATGAAAAAATGAAATAAAGATTTGACATTTTTTTACAACATCAACATTTGAAAGTTGTAACCTTCAATTGAATTAATTTCCAAGATAAAAATGTCTCAAAGTGACCTGTCACATAGAATAATCTTCTTAAGTCAATTTCAAATATAGAATCACTTTCAATTATGCCTTTGTTTATAAAATTTTGTTACGAAAATTACTATTAAAAATATGGAACCAAACCTTTCAATAATTTTATGAAGATTACTTAAAATAAATCATTTATGCCCTTGACTAACAATATACATGTACTCCTGAATGGGTAGGTGGTACGATTGGTTATCAATATACATGTACTCAACTTACAATATATATATATATAGTAAAGTCGTTTTAAATATTTTTAACAGTGATATTAATTATAATGAAAAAAAATAATAAAGGAAAATTTACAAGACAGTTAAATTTATAAAAATGTTCATATATGCTTTTTATAATAGTGATATTAATAATTATTTATAATACATAATACTTTTACAATTTAAGTGGTAGAACTCAACCCGTAATAAAATGAGTTTATTACTAAGTAATTCTAAACACTTATTAAATTATATCGGTAATAAAATTCAATTTAAATTTCTTATTTCAAATGAATTAGTTTTGATTTTGTGTTTTAGATGAAAATATTTATATTTTTTGTTTATTATATATACAAAATCCCCTAAAGAGAATAAGAATCTAGGTAAAAACCATAACTCTTCATGTATCTCTAATATATATATTTGTCATAAGTTTTTGTAACTTTATTTTTTGTTTTCACATCCTTAAAAATCTTATACCAAGATATCTGTTCTCACTTATATGATAGCTCTTTTTTTTAACTGAATTACATCAAATAATAATATTATCAGACCCCACCCTTTCGATGCTCACTTGACCTATATTGACCTACAGTAAAAGTGACATGAATTGAAGTTATAATTTAATACACTGACGGTTGGTTGTGCAGTTGATTAATATGGTTATCTTGTTTGATGTTCATCCATTTAACTTCACAATTATGAGTTCGAGTCTAAAAATTGGTATTTGACTATGATATTAAGGTTTGTTGGCCCCCTTTTTCCAATTTATACTTTAAAAAAAAAAGTTATAATTTAATACCAATGGTTGTCATTTTTAAAAAACGCCTTGTTTAAAATTCTATGAACTTGAGACTACAACAACTAAAATGCACCAACTTCTCCGAATTGAATAATATTGAAACATAAGAATGTTGAGAAAATCTGGCACACACTTACCAACAAAACATTTCCAACTTCATTTATATATTCACTATTTTGCAATACGTGATGCACAACCTCCCCTTCTAATGCCTAACTATTCACCATATAATATATACAAATGCATGCTTGAGTTAGGTCTTAATCAAATTCGTTTATTTTCTTATTATTATTTTTTAAATTTATCTCACACAATTTCTTTTTGTCCTCAAAACTAATTTCATTTGGGTATTTCATAGTCGTTGTAGAGAAAATTCTTCTTTTCTTTATGAATTCTCTACTTCATAATGATAAAAGATTATAGAGCTCGTAAAATAAAATGAGTTTACTTCAACAATAATTGGTATGTATTATCAACCAAATGATATTAATAACTCGAATATTCTACCCTTAAATCAATGAATGTTGCCTCATACATGAAAATTTATCAATATATTTAAATTTAAAATTAGTCTAATTATAATTATAATTAATATTAATTTATGTAACTAATGATTTTATTATCTTATGGATTAAAAGTGAGAATTATCAAAATTTAAGAAATAAAAATATTCAATTTTAGAATAGAGAGTAAATTGATATTAAACTTCAAATCCAAAAGACTAGAAATGTATTTTTTTACCAAAACTAAAAGGGCATGTTTGCCCCATGGACAAACGGAGGAGTTGACTTGGCTTGACTTCTATTCCATGTTTGCCCCATGGACTT
>JBBMEF010000028.1:3939994-3956056 GCA_037832685.1 Sicyos baderoa | reverse complement strand
TTGTAATTAGTTCTCTAATAGGATATTTTTGCAATTAGTTTTCTATAGTGGTCTATAAATGCAAAAAGCTCTTTTTTTTATCGAAATCATGAAACTAAAGAAAACATTGCAAAAATCGTCAATCTCTTTTAGATTTTTTCTAAAAAGGTGAAACACGAATACTTTTCGTGTCGTTAATTATCATATTAAACATAACCTAATTAGCTACATAAAATACATAATTAATGATAATAAACAATTGATATATGAAATTTATAAACTACATAAAAGCATTTAATTGATTTTTGAAAATAATAAAATATTAATATTTAAAATGAAAATACAAAAGTGTAGCTAGGTTACCATATGAAAAATTGCTTAATTTAGATGCAAATCATCAATAGACTCTGGGTGTTAATTTTATTTTATAAATATACTATTCAAATATCCACGTGTTATTTCTGATATAACTTTTGTCTATTTTAGTTTCTATACTGGCACTTTTTTTTTTCTTTCTTTTTTCAGTGCTTGTACTTTAAAATTCAAAACATTTATATTCTTTATTTTCACAAAATATTGCTATATCTTTGCATAAAAAAGTTCTTGTTGTGTGTATAGAATTTATGTTTATTTTGCATAGAACATTTGAAAAAATAAATCTTGTTTTAAAGAAAACTAAATCAAGTTGTTTGTGAGGGGCCACTTGATCCTAATCAGATGATGGATTCCTAAGAGGGATTCAAAGTTTTAGAAATGTATTTTATTATCATTATAATATGTGTGGTAATTATGGGAATCGTAAGAGTGATTCGAAGTTTTAAAAATGTCCATTGATTCAAAGTCTTTGAAATGTCTCTTGTTCTTATTATAATATGTACAATAAATTTTACTATAATTTTAAATTTGGTTGATGAAGATTTTACTTTTTCAAAACTATGAAAAGCAAAATTATTGTGATGTCATATTGATATAATAATTAAAAGGTTATGATTTTAAATTCTTACATTTCCAATCATCCGTTTCATTCCTTAAAATGTGGTTTTTGGATGAAAAAAAAAGAAGGTATTTTAAGGGAGTGTTTGATGAATAATTGTGTGATCAAAAATTATGATGGTAGTAAAAATTTATTTGGATGCAAATTTTTGTAGAGGAATTGCAACAATAACTCATTTAAATGTGAAAGAATTGTAATTAATAACTTGTTTTGTATGTGAATTTTGTAAAAAGTTTAAAGAACAATGATTAAATTAAAAAATTATTCTAAAAAATAAAATGAATAGTTATTTTACACGATAACAATAATTTATTTGAAATAAAGAAAAATTGTAGAGGTTTGTTTGTAACTTATTAAAAAATAATAATATTAAATAAAAAGAAATCAAATATACCAGCCATAATGGAAAGAGTTGGAAAAAAAAAACATAAATAGAATTTATAATAACTATTACCCTTTACAATAATAATTTCCATGATAGGAAAGTTGTTTTAAATGTTGCATAGAATCTGACTTTCACTGGGGCCTACACTGGGGACATGGATTTACATTTTTAGATACCATAAATGGACCAAAATTTTAATATACCAAAGGGCTGTTTCTTTTTTCTCTTGATAAAAATGGAAAATAGATGGACATGCCTTCAAATTAAGCAAAAGTTAAGACTAAATTACATTTAATTTTTTTCTTCCTTTTTTGTATTTTCATAAATTAATGGATTAATATCTAACATAAAATGTTTATAAATTCGACTAAACATAAATACATACTGACATGCTTCTTATAAACATAAATACATACCAACATGCTTCATTCATTTGATTTGATTTCACATCAAGATGACGTTTTTTTTAATGCTTATATATGGTTGGAGATATGTCTGGCACAAGCTATTTAATTTAGATACAAACTCAAACACTTACACTAAAAAAAAAAAATCCAATCAAGAGAGAAACTCGTAAGATTAGTCTAATTTTAAAAATAATTATAAATAATTTTTAAAAATCAATAAATATAATTATTGGATATTGATAAAAATACTATATTAATAAATATTTATAATATTGTATCAAAACATATTAATAACCAAGGATATAAATAATTATAATTATTTTGCAAATAAAGTCTACTCACTATCATTTTCGCAAATTATTTTACATAGGCTCACGTTTAAAAAAAAAAAAAAAAAAGTTTAGATGTTTTAAAAATCCGAACATGACAAAAAAAATTTAGATACAAATTAAAAGAATTAATGAATTAAACTGATTAGTTAAATATAAAAGGGTCAAAAGGTAAAAGGGGGAAAATTTAGAATGACGTGAAAATAGAAAGGGCAATGTAAGGAATTTAGTGAAAAAAGGAGGGCATATCCGTAAATGAATAAAATAGAAAAGGGCGATTAAGAGAAATAACTAATTGCGGGACAGTGAATCACAGGCTTTTGGCGGGTTCCTGAAGTTGATTTGTAAGCTGAAATCTCAGCTCCATCTCACCTTGTTAATTCCCTTTTTAATCCATTTTTACATTCTATCGACGCCGCCGTCGCCGCCGTCGCCGCCGTGACCTCTTCCTCCACTCCCCTCCTCCGATCCCGACCAGCAAACACCGAGAGCCCAACTTCTTCATTTTTCTCTTTCTTCTGTGGGATTTTTCTCTAAAGATTCCCTGTTCTTTCTTCAAACCCAAGCACCGGCAGATCCGCAGCTTAATCAAGGTACCCACCTACATTTGATTATTCCAAATCTGCTAATTATGTTAATTTATCGATAAGTTCTTAATCTTATTCGTGCCCACTTTTACTGGCGTGGTGATATCCTGTTCTCTTTCACTTTCTTGCATTTGGCGTCTTCCTCACTGTGCAATTTTTTATAATTATTCGATTTTGGAGTTTTTTGACATCTGGGGTTTCCTCTTTCTGGTGGGTTTCTGATGAAGTGTTTCCTTTGAGTTTAAACTCTTTTTTTCTTGTTTTACTTACAGTTCATTTTCATTTTCATTTTCATTTTCGTTTTCCCCCTTTTTTTTCCCTTCCAGATTTGGTTGTACAGATTGCTCGAGATTCTGTTTTGCCCTCTGTTTTTGTCAGTCTTCTTGTTCTGGATTTCAGTGCACGACCGACCGGCATTGTTTTGAATGGGGGCTGTTTTCTAGATCACGGCTTTGTCTGTTTCCGAGGCCTGATTTTGTTTACCTCACTGATGTTGGTCTCCACTGCCCGGATCCGGGGGTGTTTCGAATTTTCTTTGTAGAATTTGGCGCTTTTGACAAGTTTGTGTCTCATCCAAGAAGGTATGTTTTCGAATTGTCATTTGTTTCTGCGATTCTTTTTGTTTTCATTTCCCTTTTGAGTTCCTGATTAACGGTCAAGTCCACCTGGGGAGTAATTGAATTTGAGAGTGGACATTATGTTTTTGAAAGAATGTGTGAATCTGTGAAGTGGGTTCAAGATGCTTCAGCTGAATCTCCAGAATTTCTATGTTTTAGATAGAATATGTGAATCTGTGATCTTTTCTGTGCTGGTTTAGTTTCCATTAACCTAATTTTTTCATTGTTCTTCTCATTGTTTCTGGGTTGACCTTTTGATGTGATCTACAAGCAGTCCATGACTGTATATTTGAATTTCCAGTCTTTATTTAGTCTGCCTGATGAGTTCTTCACTGGAGAATGTGATTGTATAATATGGATTTTGAGTTTTAATCTGTACAGCCATGCTCTGGTTATGTGCCCTGGAGTCATTAGTGATGATCATTTTCATCAAATAAATATGAGTTCATCGGTATTGACTTGTTCTGTTGTTCAACATTGTATAATTTCTTGTGTCAATCTCTTGGTGAATACCCTTTCTATTCATGATTTTATTGTTTTTCTAAGTCGAGTACTTTTGCATTTCCGTGTTTAATTTCCAAGTGCAAAGCATACACTACAACACTACAACATGCTCTTTCTCTTCCGAGAAAAGGTGTTCATTATCCTCTCATAGCAATGCTTAAAGGTATCCATGGATTGTAGTGAAAGAGAAGGTCTAAGCTTGAATTCATAACTTCGTATATTTCAACTCCATGAGATTTCACTTTACTTGCTGTTTCTTACTCAACTGCTCAAGTTTTATATAGAATCTAACAAGCCCCTTGATTTGATGGTGGTGATGAAGAACTAATTTATTGCCTACGTTATTTGCTACCTTGGGCTTTTGAATGCTGTTCCAATGAGTTGTGCTGTCTTCTTGTTGAAGTTTAAATTTTTACTTATCTTCTCCACGTCCGGATTGTTAAATATTTATCCTGGAAAGTGATGAGGATTCAAGCCTTTTCCAGACATTGTGTTGGGATTCTTTCTCTGTTATTATGCTAAGTCCAAAAGACTATTTTTGAAGAGAACTATGGGATCATTTTCTTCATCAGTTAACAGAAAATCACACTTCCTAGGATTTAACAACATAAGAGAGTTTAGCTTTATCATTTTTTGCATCAATACCAATGCATTTTTCTATTAATTTAGAACTATTAAGACGAAGATGTTGTTTAAATGGAATCTGGTGCAGTGGATGATTGCGATATTGCATAAAAAATGTCAAGGGTTGCTAAATGGAAGCTTGAGAAGACAAAAGTGAAGGTGGTCTTCAGGCTTCAGTTTCATGCCACGCATGTAAGTCAATTTATTTCATCAGCAGATGCCACCATATTTTTTTTTTCTATGATATTTCTCGGTGTCTCATTTGGATACATGAAGATCAAACATATTTTTCATGTATGTATATAGAGTTTAAACGATTGAGGAAAAGCCCATCTTTTGACCAGTTGGAGATCCCTCTATAGCTCCTTCGTTTTGGACAATGCCAATTTTTTTTGTAATTTCATACATCAATGAAACTTATTTGTCATAAGAAAAAAACAAAAGAATGAGAAAAAACCTACTTATGATGGGTGCTTATTGGAAGGATTCTAATGCTGGATTTCAATTAGTGATGTTAATCATGCGTAGGAACCTTCAAAACTCATCCCTTGTAGGTTGGATATGACTATGTAAAAAAAAAATATTGAAGACACCATGTTTTCCGAGCATGTGGTGAATGGTGAGATGGTGTTAATTTGACTTATTTTGATCTTGTTACATTTGAAGCTTCTAAACTCTTACATTTGAAACCTTTCTTCTTTGACTGTTTTCAGTTGTCAGCAGACTAGGTAGTACTAGAGTATTACACTATATTTTGACATGAAATACTGCCTATGAAATTCCTGTTATTTAGTAACGACTGAATCTTGTTGTCTCTTGCTCGATCCAGATTCCACAATTTGGATGGGACAAATTGTTCATATCTTTTATTCCTGTTGACTCTGGAAAGGCAACAGCAAAGACAACTAAAGCAAATGTGAGAAATGGAGCTTGCAAATGGGCTGATCCTATCTATGAAACAGCTAGACTTCTTCAAGACACTAGAACAAAGAAATATGATGATAAGCTCTATAAACTTGTGGTGACCATGGTAGTATTCATATCATTACTTTATCATTTTCTCCTTCCTCCATTTGTTTTTGAACTTCTCTAGCAGTTGTTTGCTCTAACTTCTTTTTGGACCAAATCCCAACAATACTAGGGTGCGTCTCGTTCGAGTATCCTTGGGGAAGCTATCATCAATCTTGCTGACTATGCTGATGCGTTTAAGCCTTCAGCTGTTGCACTGCCTCTGGATGGATGTGAATCAGGAACTATTTTACATGTAATAATTTCGAAAGGCTTGGAATTTCTAGCATTTAAAGCCATCACCTTTATCCATCTCTTTCTTATTTGAACCAGCCTAATTTATAATTCAACCGTAACATATTGTTCAATCGTGTTTACTTGCAGGTTGCTGTACAGCTACTTACTTCTAAAACTGGGTTCAGGTACTACTTGAAATGAAACTTTCATGTTATGTCCATTTTCAAATTTTCATATTTCCTCCCATGTCGACATTTCTTTGATGTCTCCCAGTGCCTGGCCTAGGGGCGGGCGTGATTACTGGGTATAGTGGAGCAAAACGATTTCCTGGTTTCAGAAAAAAAAAAAATCCTATTAACTTTTATTTATCATTCTTTTTAGGGAGTTTGAGCAGCAGAGGGAGCTTAGGGAGAGGGGGCTCCAGACATTCTCCGACCAAAACAGTCCTGGTGAATCTTCTAGCGGAAGAGTGCCCCTCTACAATGATTCAGTGAATAATCACTCAAATAAGGTTTCCTTGTCAATTGTTTACTTTTTGGATAAAAAACAATTTTGATGAATGGAATTACAAGATTGCAAAATAAGAAAAGAAACCCCAAATGGAAATCACAAAAAAGAAGAGAAAAAACCCCTTAAATTAGTGAGGCCTTATCAATTTTTTACTTATTTATGTCTTTCTGGAATACAAAATCACGGCGGATATTTTTTGGTAGTTATTATCTTCTGGGGCTGATTACACAAATATTTGTAATTGGGGTGCATTTTTCAAAGAGGTCCTTATCATGTTAAATCGCTTGATAGGAAAGCACAACCCTGAGGAGATGAAAAATGATGGAAACACACCATTAATGCCCAAAATTACCTAAATACTCTAAAACAGTGGGCCTCTGAATGCCTGTCTCCCAAAACATGTAAAAAGGAGCTTGCTAATGCCACATTGTCATGTTGATTTAGCTATTTAAAATTACATCAATTAATTAATGATGGTGAAACACTCGAATGAAAGGTGATATGAAATATATTGACTATTTTTCCTTGTAGTTTGTTTGTTGCTTGTACATAACTAATTAAAGATAGAGATTCTATTAAAAGAAAGTTTTCAGGGAGGCCAAGAACTTTTTTCATCTCGTTTTTTTGTAGTCTTCTACCTATGAAGTACAATTCACATCTTTATAACCTTATACTTAAATCATCTGTCTACTTAGCATAAAATCTCCTCCAATGTATCCAATTAAATTATCTAGGTGGCATTTCCATAAAATCTGCTCCAATGTATCAAATTAAATTATCTGTCTACTTAGCATGAACTTTATCTTTTGTATGTTTCAAATTTCAGTAAAATTTTCCTGCTGCTTACAAAAAAAATCTCTCTGGCTTAAATAGGTCAATGCAAGAATTAGGTCCAAAGAAGTATGTAGCGAACTCCCACTACTCGAAGATGATGTTGGGCGAACAGAAGAGTATGCAGATTCAGCAACTGGTTTTGATGCATCTTCCAATACTTCAGAAAGTCTATATGCTGATAAACATGATGTTCATGAAGTTGACAGCATAAAAAGCACGGTATCGGGTGATCTAGGTAGCATTTCCATTGGCCAAAGTCCTGGGTCAGAGAAAGGAGATCAGGGTGATCATCAATATCCAGTGCGAGGTTCCAATAATTGGGCTCATAACTGGGGTTCTGATGCTGCTGCTGATGATCTGGCTACTGCATATAAAGAAAACAATAGACTTAGAGAAAGCTTGGAAGTAGCCGAGTCCTCTATTGTTGAGCTGAAACTCGAGGTCAGCTCTTTGCAAAATCATGTTGATGAGATGGGGGCCGAGACTCAGAAATTTTCTTGGCAGCTGGCCTCTGAGACTGCTTCAGGTAAAGAACTGGCAGAAGAAGTTTCAGTATTGAAATCCGAGTGTTTAAACCTTAAAAACGAGCTTGAGAGATTAAAAAATTTGCAATCAAGTCTTTCAGAATGTAGAAAAGAAGTTATAGAGACTGACCAGGATAACTTATGCCAAAACTTAGAGCCACAATGGTTAAAGGGGCTCTTAACAATGGAGGAAAAAGTTAGAGATCTGGTAAATAAGGTTCACTTTGGATGTCAAGACAGAGAAGTTCGGTTTCTTTTGGCTGACTTGGAGGCCTTGCTCTGCTTTCTACAAGATTTCAGAGAACGACAAGAGACTTCATGTGTTAAAGCAAACCAAAATGAGAACAGAAAATTAAATTCTCCAACTAGTCAGATATTGGCATCAGGAACTGGGTTTGATTCAGACATTTACCACACAGATAACATGCTTCATTGTCTTATACCAGGTCTGGTGTCCTACGAACCGAATTCTATAGATGCCATCAGTTCAATGAAAGGGAAAATTTTTGAACTATTAAGGGAGTTGGACGAGTCTAAAGCGAAACAGGAGGGCCTTGCACAGAAAATGGACCAGATGGAATGCTACTATGAAGCTTTTATTCACGAACTTGAGGAAAATCAGAGACAGGTGATTGTAGAGCTGCAGAATCTCAGAAATGAGCATGCAACTTGCATATATTCTGTCACAGCTTCTAAGGATGAGATAGAAGCGCTGCATCATGAAATGAATAACCATTTAATGAATTTTTCTGAAGAGAAGAAGAGTTTGGATTCCATAAATAAGGAGCTTGAAAGGAGAGCTTCTAGTGCCGAGACAGCTCTCAAAAGGGCACGCTTAAATTACTCGATTGCTGTGAACCAGCTACAGAAGGACCTCGATCTACTATCTGTCCAGGTGACGTCCGTGTTCGAAACTAATGAGAACCTCATTAAGCATGCACTCACTGAGTCTTCACTTCCAAGCAGTCAGGAACACTGTGATATTGGTTGTAATCTGAAAGTCGAATTGGATGCTGGCAAAGTCTTGCAGTCTCAGAATCATGATGCAGGGGTAAAGAAATATCATTCAAGTGGAGGTATTTTCTCTGAGGACTTGAAAAGGTCTCTCTACTTGCAGGAAGGGCTGTATCAAAAAGTTGAAGATGAAGTCTTTGAAGTGCATTTAGTAAACATACACCTGGATATATTTTCGAAGGCGCTGCAAGAAACTTTGCTTGAAGCGAGCACTGGTTTCAGACTCATGAAAGAGAGAATGAATGAGATTAGTCAGCAGTTGGAACTATCAACCAATTCCAAGGAATTATTGCTTCTTGAACTGCAAGCTTCTTTGGAAGAGATCCAATCTCTTAATGAATATAAGACTGCAATTCTTGCAAAATACAATGAAATGGGATTGAAGACTGAGATTTTAGAAGAAGATTTACTAAATGTTAGTCACGAAAATTCCTTGCTTACCAAGAAAATAACAGAATGTGAGGCCTTAATGACAGAATATAGTACTTTTGAGAAAAAGTACCAGACCTGTCATATGCAGAAGTTAGAGCTGGAAACTTCAATGACGGAGAAAAATACTGAAAACAAAAATCTTCGTAATGAGATTTCGTCTTTGCACGAAGAATTAAAATCTATAAGAGTTGAATTTGACAAACTAGTTTCAGTGAAGGAGGATCTGCATAGTTCTGTTGATTTTGCACACTGTAAGTTGAGTGACTTGTTGGCTTCCCATAACAGAAACTCTAACAATCTCTTTACCTTATGTGAATCTGTTTATGACGACTCGGAGTCAAACAGCTTACCAGGCTTGGTTTCGCAATTCGAAAATTTTCATCTTGATGCATGTAAGAAAGTTCTCCTGCTAATGAATGAGAATGAACACCTGATGAAAGAAAGAGATATGGCTCAGAAGTCGTTAAGCAGTGTAGCATCAGATAATCTGATCATGAACGAGAATTTTGAACGTGCAAAACAAGACATGGTCAACAGATTGGATAAAGCTAATGAACTGGTACAAAAGTTTCACGTTGCGATCGAGACTGTTTCTGCAAGTATCAATAGCAATGAAGCTGAAGAAAAATTTACCCAGCAGCACAAAGAACTTCTGTCTGTTCTTGATCGTGTGGATTATGAACTGCAACATCTGACTTCTAAAAATAACGACCTCGAAAATGAAATTATGGCACTGAGGTTAGTAGATGAAGAACTTGGAAATTGTAAGCTTACCTTTGAGCTCTTAACAAAGGAGAAAAATGCTGTAGTGGAGTTATTACATGAAAAAGAAGAGGAATCAATGAAGCTTAAGTTGGAGCTGGATCGTTCAAAAGATAAATCTCAATCATTGTCTGATGAATTAATTATGGAGAAAAGTTTCAGAGAGAGTTTAGAGAAAAGAATTGAAGATCTTAATGATCAAATAAATGAAAAGAGTTGCAAGTTACTAGATTTTGAGAAAACAAAAGCAGAAGTTGGAAGTCTCAAGCAATTGGTATCCGAGCTTGAGTCAGAGAAATCTAGAGTCAACAAACATTTACAACAGTCTGAAGAACTTCTTAAGCATTTTGATCAAGAAAATTCTTCCTTGGTTTGTTTGGAAAGTCAATTATGTGAAATGCATGAGTTTTCAATAGCTGCAGATGTAAGCCTAGTTTTCACAAGATCTCAGTATGAGGACCAGCTTGACAATCTTGTTCAGCAATTTTTGTTATCAGAAAGGGACCATATTGCTCTTAATGAAAAGTATCTCAATGTAGAAACTGCTCTTAATCATTGTATGATCAATGAGGCTCGTCGATCTGAAGAGAATGCTAGATTGTTGACGAATCTCAACTCTCTACAAACGGAGTTAGAAGCTTTCACTTTGGAAAACAAAATGCTTCATGATGCAAACAAAAAGGTAATGATTCAGTCTGAGGAATTAAGAAATCGGACGAAAATTTTGGAGGTTGCAGCTGATGCTGATAGAATTCATCATGCTGGAGAGATTGAAAAACTGGGGAAAATGTTAAAGACTTGTGAAACAGAGATTGATGATTTGTTGCTTTGCAAGCAAGAACTGGAAGTAAGTTTGTTGGTTGTCAGATCAAAATTGGATGAACAGCATGCTCATGTGATCTTGCTTCAAGGTATGAATGATGAGATGGTAATCTTGCAAAATAATTGTAGTGAGCTAACCCAGAGGCTATCTGAACAAATCTTGAAAACAGAAGAATTCAAAAACTTGACTATTCACTTGAAGGATCTAAAAGACAAGGCCGAAGCAGAGTGCCTCCAACTTCGCGAGAAAAAAGAGAATGAAGGACCTTCCAATGCCATGCAAGAGTCTCTCAGAATTGCATTTATTAAAGAACAGTATGAATCGAAGTTGCAGGAATTGAAGCATCAGCTCTCTGTGTCCAAGAAACACAGTGAAGAAATGCTGTGGAAATTACAAGATGCAATCAATGAAGTCGAAAATAGGAAAAAATCTGAAGTGTCTCACATAAAAAGAAATGAAGAGCTAGGAAAGAAGATCTTGGAGTTGGAAGGTAACTTGAATGCAGCTCTCTCCGAAAAGCGGGAAATAATGAAGGCATATGATTTGATGAAGGCTGAAAAAGAATGCTCTTCAATCAGCCTTGAATGCTGCAAGGAAGAAAAACAAGAGCTTGAAGCTTCTTTAAAGAAATGCAATGATGATAAATTAAAATTTTCAATGGAACTGAACTTAATGAAAGATTTGCTGGAGAGTTATAAATTTCAGACAAGCAACAAATACACAGAAGATCAAGATAATGCAGCTCCTTGTGAAAAAGTTGAATGCACAAGAGCAGTTTCAACTGATGAAACCAACAATTCACATGCTTTCCTCAATGGTCAAGGGCAACCTGAGCAGGTATATGATGTCATTGTCTAATTGGGCTTTCTTTGCTTAGTTTGTTGACATACACTTTTTCTAAGAGCTCTTAAATGAATGCTCAAATTCCAAAACATCAATCAACTATTTTATCTATTGAAAGCAATATGTGCTTGTATATAGTTTCCAATAAGCTGTCTATCATTACTGCAAATCCAACTGGATGGAAAAGTAATGCATTTTGGTCCCCAAAAAGGAAGAAAAATGGAAGGGAAAAAAAAACTGTGAATATACTTAGGTTAGCTCAAATGACTGTTATTATGCAACTCTTACCCCCACAATCATTTTCAAATCAATGACAGGACTCGCTGCATGATGAGACTAAGCATTTAGCTCTGGTAAATGATAACTTCAGAGCTCATAGCTTGAAATTTAGCATGGACCACCTAAATGAAGAGGTCAGTAAGCCGTACTCAAGAAAGAATGTCGAGGGTTTCGTATTCGATTTATCATTAATCCAGACATGTTCATTTAAATGTTGTTATTTTCAGTTTCATCAAAAGGTGTTATATTTATCTCTTTTATTCTGCTCAGCAGTTGGAAAGATTGAAAAATGAAAACTCGCTTGAGCATGATGACCATCCTTCTGAATCAGATTTTCCTGGTTTAGAATGTCAACTGATGCAGTTACATAAGGTAATCCATAATTAGCATTTGCCAACTTTGACATGTGAATCCACATGTTAACAGTTATGTTCTTCTGTTCAGGTGAATGAAGAACTAGCAAGCATATTCCCCCTATTCAAGGAATTTTCGAGCAGTGGCAATGCGTTAGAGAGAGTTCTAGCTTTAGAGATCGAGCTTGCCGAAGCATTGCGTGCAAAAAAGAAACCGAGCATGCATTTTCAGAGGTACATCACCCAGTACAACCGTGGCCAATTTGATTTTTACTAGCACTTTTCTATGCATAAATACCTTATCATGTTCTTCTGGTACAAAAAAGAAACAAAAATCTTGTTAAATTGGTTGAGTAGAGATGAGACCAAGAACTGAAATTGAACTAGATTGCTTGAAATTGAACTATATCTTATCTAATGCTTTCAACAAATTCTTTGGTCTGTGATCCAGTTCTTTCTTGAAGCAACACAGCGACGTAGAAGCGATATACCGAAGCTTTAGAGACATCAACGAACTAATCAAGGACATGTTAGACCTGAAGGGAAAGTACACAACTGTAGAGACTGAGCTAAAAGAGATGCATGACCGTTACTCCCAACTAAGCCTTCAGTTTGCAGAGGTTGAAGGGGAGAGACAGAAACTCATGATGACTGTCAAGAACGTCCGAGCATCGAGGAAGCTTCTAAATGCCAATAATAGATCCTCGTGGTCACCCCGTGGGGAGCATTCTCCTTCTTAGCTTTCCTATGATGATCGCTCTTAATCTCTTTCACAAGTTGGAATCACATTCAGTTAAATAATGACAGCAAAGGCTTCATCTTTGGCTTTCTGCATCATGTCACCAAGAAGGATGTTGATCGATGATACCGTCCCCAGGTACCGAGCTGCTACGAATTTAGAGGCTGCTGCACAAGTGAAAATGTAACAGTTTTGTGTAAATAAGAAGAAAGCTTCTGCACCTATTCATTCACCAGTTGGTAGAGAGTATTATCAAGTATAGGATCTTGTATTCTATTTCAATGTAATTTTTTTTATGTACAGTAAATGAAATACCTTCATGCTAGATAACTCAACTCTCCAAATATTATTAAGAGAAAGCAATGAAAACCATGTCTTCTCAACCTTTGCCCCCTTTTTCTCCAATTGGTGTGTGGATGATTTTGCATTTGATACTTAATACATATACACACAAACACACTTTGTGGATGATGAGTGGGCCAACACATTTTCTTTATTGTGGGCCTGGCCCATGCATGCTAAGTAAAAATTGGGTTGAACTGCCTTTAAACTTCATTTCCTTCGTGGTCTTATTGGGCTGCAGGAAACCAACAAGGCTATTTTAGGCCCTTTAGGCCCAAATATGGCCTTGAAATTAATAGATTATTATTCAATTCAGAATCTAGAAAATTTTAGTAAATAATGTGGCATGTAAAAGTTTCCTTCAAAATTAACTTCTTTTAGTACAAAAATTGACAATTTACTGATATATCTCCTACTAGTATTTCATCAGATTAATACACAAAACAGTTAATAAGTATAAAAGAAGTTTAAGTGTTTTTAGTCCTTAGAAAGCTACTCTGGAGTCTGGACTATGCAATCAAAATTTTAAAAATACCAATACCGAGTTGAAATATTTCTCAGAAATTAAAAATTCAGATCATTTACCATGAGCATAATTATACATTAAAAATATCAAACATAATATAAACAACTGTTAAACATTATACCATCGACCAAAAAGGTAAATGTATTTTTCAATTAAGTGTCTATGGTTTAAAAAGTTTTCATTTGTTTTCAATTTTTTTTAAAAAAATTAATCTTATAGTTTGCGTAGATTAAAATCTAATAATAAACTATAATTGGATAGAAAGAATTCGAACTCAATCATAGAATTACACAAATGTCTATGAACTACTACTCTCGTAGACAATCTAATAATAATAATTTGTTTACACAATATTGAAGGGATGAAAAGAGTGAACTCACCAAAACTTAGAGGCAAAACAGGATATTTCAAGAGGAATATTCTGAATTTCTCCATGTTTTAATGATTGATAGATTTTTGTAGTTTCTTATTTTAGATGACAATTTCCTTTTTTATTTTATTTTTTTGCCAATATTGCTATGGTATTTCTGTTAATTTTTTTATCAATCCATTTGATAAGCACAAGCCGGCGGGAATATGAACCACAAATTGTTTGATATTTCATCTAAGATATGCTCACACTTTCATTTCATCAACCAATTTGATTAATGATAGGAGATTAAATATTTTAGAAAAAAAAATATTAACACAAAAGAAACTTCTAAAAATAAAAGCTAATAACACCTTGACTCACAAAACAGTGCTGACAATTCTATGTGGCACACATGAGGTGTCACAGACATTTATTCCACAAATTATTTGTATGCCACCTAATATATCACAAATTCACACCTAATATATTAAACATTTAAACCTGTATTAAAAAAATATCCTTTTTTTTTTTAAATCATATCCAAAAAATGTATTTAGGGCTAACCTATGAAGAAAAAATTGACACAAATGGTAGGGTGCGGTAGCAAAAAATAATAATAATAACTTAAACTAAAAATTACGTAGCCGAAATATTTCTTTTTGTACGAACAAAAATTAAAGGAGGAAAAAAAAAAAAAGGAGAAAAACTTACAAAAATCTGGAGATGACATATTGAATTGGAGTAAATGTTAAGAATTGAAACCACTCTCACCTTGTACAAAAACTCACATAACTGTACCCATCGGACGAAGAGGAGCCGAACCGAAATGTCCATGGACGACATGTCGTTCCGCGAAATTCCCATTTACACCACAAAACGGTTCCCGATCAAAATACATTCCGCCACCGCCGCCGCCGCCGTACGTAAAACTCTTAAAACCGAACTCCGGATCCGAATCCTCTTCGCATTCAATCGATTCTTCTCCTTCCACCTCTTCGATGAATTGAAGGTCCCGATCCTCGTCGACGCCGGCATCAGGCGTCGGAACGAGATTCAGAATAAGGCGGCCATTTTCGCGGTGCGATTCCAGGGACTGGTGATCTCTGACTCTCTCCAGTTTCAAAATCAAGCGTCCATCCACGCAATTTCTGGCTAAAATCCACGCCGGCCGAGTTCTATGCCCTGCCTGTGCCGCTAGAAACGGAATCGGCGGTGGAAACTGCTTCTCCGCCGAGCATCGCCGGTTCTGCTCTGTGCGATTACAGAGATAATCGGAATCCGAATCGATTTCTTCCTGATTCGCGGTCAAGCAAACTCCGCTCTCAGTCCCGATCAAATCGTCCATGAACAAATTGCAAGATCTGATGGAGTTGCAAAAGGAGGAAGAACGAGTCAGCAACAGGTTTGACCTGACTCGATCTTTGATTTCTTGTGGTGGTTGTCGATCTTGGAGATCTTGTTGTTCTTGGGGAGGAATTAGGGTTTGGAGTCCGGAAATCGAGAATCGTACTGTTTCGATTAGCGGAGCTTGGGTGTGCTTTTGCATGGGGAAACGAAAACTGGATCCGCAGAGAAGGAAACTGAAGAAGGAGGAAACGGTTACTTTTAAAATGCGTAAAAAATTGGGTTCGCCAGAGAAGTTATCCATGGCGGATTTCTTTGCTTTTGTTTTTATTGCAGAAAGGCTTTTCTTTTTCCCTCCCAAACCCTAGCCATGGTGGAACAATGAATTTAATATACCCTTTTTTAAACACCCTTTTATTATTATTTTTTTTCTTTCTTTTTTTATTTATCCGTTCATTGAAATTTGTTTAAAATATCGTGGCGGATTTCTCTCGTTTAATAAAATAAATAAATAATAATTACTATGTTTTATTTTGATACTTATATTCTTTAATTTCTAGGGGAATTTGCATGTATAAAAAAATTGAGTAAATAGTAACTTTTTAAAAATATTTACAAATCTATCAAAATCAGATTAATAGACTTCATCAATAGTGTCTGATAGACTCCATCAATAGTGACTGATAGACTCCATCAATAATGTACTCCATCAAT
>JBBMEF010000028.1:3920955-3939894 GCA_037832685.1 Sicyos baderoa | reverse complement strand
TAACAAGTTTAAAGTTAAAAAAATATTAAAAAATGAAAAGTTAACAATAATAATTAAATAAAATAAATATACATATACATATAAATAATTATGTTATAGGTAAAAAAAAAATATTTTTTAAACTAAATGATAAATTCGGCTTGGTCGGGTTGAGTTGGGTTGATTTTAGATCAACCTTTGACCCAACCCAACCCATGACAATTTCATGATTTTGAATCCAACCCAACTCATTTATGTATTCAACCCAACCAAACCCGTCAAATTGGGTTGGGTTGGTTCGAATTTTTCGAGTTGTCGGCTAGTAGCCAACACGTTGGATTTAAGACCCCCAAGGACCTCGCCTAAACCAGCCTCACTAAAATTTATTGCTACCAGCAATGTATATAGAAAAACTTTTGATTTCGTACCGCGAGAATTAAGGTTCATGAGCTTAGTTTGAAGTTGAAGACGAATCTTTTGACCAGCTCAAGGATGTTAAGGCGGATCTTTCTCTTCTCCGCGTCGCCGAGGTCATGATGGCGCTCCCAATAAGCTCTCAAAAATGTAATTTAAGTCGAAGACGATTTTTTTTTTTTTTTTTTTTTTGGAAATAGGGGTAAAGAGTTCAATTGGGAGTGAGTTTATAAAAATGGAGAAGAGAAAAAAAAAAAATTTTATTTAAAATTTAACCATGGTTAACTCTAAATTTGGATGAAAAACTATTTTTAAACTTAATTCAAAGTTGGAGGACTGAACTTGGACATTTGAAACTCTAAGGACTAAATGGAACAACTCTCAAAGTCTAGGAACCAATGGACTTTTGAAAGTCTAGGGACTAAAATGGAACAATCCTCATAGTCTAGGGACCAAAATGGTAGTTTAAAATGGGCTATGAAAAATATTCCTCTCGTCATTTCAGGACTTGTATTCCATAATTTAAATCGTTTAGCATCATGTTCTTGTTGAGTAGAAGTTCTTTAATATTTTTTGTGAAAAGCTTTAGTTTCTCTATAGAGTTTGAGAGCTGAAGGAATCATTAAGGGCGCCAACTTGTAAAGGAATCAAGTTCTCGACGATAAGATCAGTGTCAGAAGACGCTTCCGAGCTTCTAACTTTCAAGTGTAAGTCTACCTTATTTAGCTACTCTTACCGAAGCTCTATTTCACACACTCATGCATGAATACCACCCGCTGTCGACTCGACTTTCCGAGCCCGCCCGATGATCACTCAAAGCTTTCTTATGGTTGAATGATAACATCTATTCGGTTATTGAAATTTTGCTTAACAATGATGTTGGAGCTTGACAATGCTGTTGCTAATGTGATTAGCTTGATAATTTCTATGCGTATGATGTAATGTCTCTTCTATAATGTAGGCTATCACTAGAGTTAAGCCATATATCTGCACCATGCCTCTAAAAATGGATGAAGGCTCGATAATTACTCGGAGGGCGTATGGCACGGGCTACGTCGAGACATTGCGAGTTCAGATCGCTTGTATTAGGAGGAAGAGCTTCCCCCAGAGTTTAAGTTGTTGTACCTCCCTACACAGGTGATCTTTTATTTTAATCCACTTAAGGGAATATATTTTATTTCAAGTAATTGTTGCAATTACTACCATCATCCCTGGTTTAGTTTTCATTAATTCACCTACTAATTGTATTATATAACTTGCTCTTGTATTATCTTTCATAAGTTCAATAATATCAAGTTCTGCATTAGCTGTATGTGAATGCACTAATTGACCAAGTAATTTTGCCAAAAAAGTACTATTTAAACACAAATTGACCAAAAAAGTACTCGAGTTAAGCCATATAATACAATATTCCACCCTACTTACAATATATCCATCTTTCCTTAAGACAGTAGGAGAACACTAACCAACAAATTGTTCTTTTCCCTTTATTCGATCTTCACGTCGTGACATTATTTTGTTGCAGTACCTTTTCTTCTTGGGGAGCTCGAAGTTGTAATTCTACTACCAATGAAGTTATGAATGTGATCTTATCGTTTTTTAACAAAAGACTAATTAGTAGTAATTATATTCACCTGCTTGTTGTTGTTCTTTTGATTGTAAAATAAGATTTAGTATCAATTTGAATGGTTGGAGTCTTTGGGCCATGTGTCAAGAAGAGCAAGCTTATTTGACATAAAATTGCGTTATCGTTGAGAGGTCATATATTTGAATCTCTCTATTTTTAAGACCATTTTTTGGAGACTTATGTTTGAATTCACTGAAGAATGTGATGCGATTCTCGGGGTTGGGGTTTTTTTGGCTTGGTTCGATTGGAATTGAATATTCGATTAAATTTAAGAACCCGAGATGCAATCACGCTGTAGTCCTAGATGGTTTTCGTTTGTGAGACTTCATCTTCCAACATCATCACAATTGTGTTATATAACTTTGTTGTAGGTTGAATCTTCTAGATTTGGTAAAAGGAATTCAGATTTGAAAGTGATAATTAAGAACTCAATTTTTCTTTTGATTACTCGATTGATTTCAACTTGATTGTTCAGTGTTCTTGTGACTTCTTAAAATTCTCTCTATTGTTTTGTGAATTGTTTTTTATTATTACCTTTAGATTTTTGTGAATTGTTGTAGATTATGATCATAGCATGGTAAAAATAAAAAATAAACAGCAGAAACTTATCAATTCTATGACAATTAATTTAATGAATCAATTTTTTATATATATTTGAATATTTTTTTTCTAAAATTTTGACCTGTAGAAGTTTTCCTTTTTTTTTACACATGAAAAACCTCTTAAAAAAGATTGGACATGGATTCTCATTAAAAAATAATAATAAATCTTAATTTCACACTCATTGATCTGATGAATTTTTAAAATTAGAAGTATACACATAAATTTGAATTTAAAAATATATTGGTTTAGTTAGAATGTAGTGTGTGTAAACGTAATTATGTACAAATCTGTACTAAATTTGAGGTGTAATAAACAAATGATGTTACTGTCAACAACGAGCCTGCTCCCATTGTTTAACAACAGAACCTGCAGCTCTTCCTGGTCATTAATAATATAAAATATGTTAAAATATGTAATTATGTTTCATCAACAAACAGGACTTGCATTTCAAACCAATGCTCTACATTATGCCACACATTGGAGATTTTATCTTTAATTACAACTCTTCCTTCATGTGAATTTATGTGATCATGTCGAATATCGACGTCAAATCCGTAGCAGTATCATAGCAGCCGAAACAGACAAACTCGAACTTAAATATTTCAGAACCACCAGGAAGTAGAGCACAAATTACTAACTTGTATGTTAGAAAGACCAGAAAAATGTGCAAATATTTCAAAATCATTTTACAAGGGCCTTAAATTCCCTTCAAAATACTTGCTCCTAGTCACTTAGAAGGTGTGAAAAGAAAGATATGCACCTTGCTAGGTATTATGGAAGGGCTGTGCTGCACAGATCAACCTGCAGTATCCAAATCGACCTCTGCATCTGTCTCGCCATCGATCATACCTGGCTCTACCTCAGCATCAGCTTCCAACTGACCTGCCTCTTGACCGATATCCATGTCAGGACTTTGCTTACTGTCTTCTGGAGTTGGAGTACCGCCTTGAGATACATTGCCAGCAGCAACAGTTGTATCAGCATCCATCGCCACCGATGGCCCATCGGGGTCACTTTTAGTTCCTTCACCATCATTCTCACTAGCTGGTGTTGCCATCTTATTTGCCAAAATCCATTGGTAATATGTTAAAACACTAACTTCTACAGAACACATCAATACGAAAATGGAAAAGAAAAAAAAATCGAAAACTGAAGTTGAACTGTACCTGATTTTCTTCAACTTGACGAACAGCCCCTTTTGTTTCTTCCTTCTTAGCACGTTTAGATCTTTCATTTGGTTTAGCTTGGTATTTGGCTCGTACATCAGGTGGCAGGAGTTCCAAGGGCACAACTCCTTCAATGCCATGGTCCGTAAACTGTAATGATTGAATCATAAGTATCAGTTTTTCTTAATTAGATCAAATGCTTTCTATTATTTTTTCAATTTAAATCATACTCGAGAAAATCCTTCCAAGTCCTGCCGAGCTGAAAACCGAAGACCTTTCCAGCAATAAACCTGGATTAGAAAGAAGCACACTGAATGATCTTTTTTTATTGTAATAAGAAACAATTTCAACAATAGAAAAATACTCTGTACACCTAAGAGTGATTACAAGAAAGATCTCTAATTGGAGATGGAAAAAATAAAAGTTAAGAAGTCCCAATGGATAAACATCTTTGCTTACGCTCATCTTTGACCCTACAATATTTAGTTGTGAAAGAAACCCATAGAAAATTAGTTTCTAGGTAGGCGACCACTTAGAATTAAATTCATAATCTCTTAGTTCTTCAAGGCCTTCTTGGATTGCCTAATGTAATCGTCAAGTTGCTATCTTAAACATTACAAAGTTGAGAGATCAACCATTAAAGGTACAACCTTTACCTTTACGTATCAACACAGTAAACATACCAATACACAAAGAAAATGAGTCCTAGAGGTCCAGACTAAATGCGGGTGGAACGGTTTTTAAGAACAACATGAGCATTTTTTTTAGATTTTTTCTTCTCCTAATAGAGTTTCTAGCAATTACAAATTTATTCTCTTCTTATAGAAACAAATTGTTCCTAATCAAAGTGGAGGAAAAGATTTTGCATACTTGCATGTTGGACTTGTAATAGTCTATGCTACTACATTAATTAGATTTAAACATCCTCACCATTCAAAAAGATTTTCGTTCATAAACCAAAAGACATTTAATTAAGCACAACTTTACTTCAAGCATAACACTGCCTAGATCAGCTGATGTCTTTTTATCCCCCGTAATACCCACCTACACTAAGCAATTTGATCAGCTGCACAGCATGGTAATGAATTTGTTTTTATTTTTCTGATGACTCTATAACTTTCATTGAGAAACCCAGAAACGGGACATACAAAAATATAAAGGCCCAACTAAAAGGTATGCATTTAATACTATGAACCAAAACTTACTCGGTTATTTTTATGATGATATTCAGCTTCAATTCCAGCAGACTCATCCATCTGTAACACAGAAAGGATGAAGTTTATCCCAATAAGTGCTACATATAAGTGTACATGTGTATATAATATATATAGTTTTTTTCGAACAGAAAGATAAATGGAAACTGATAACAGTGTGCATTTTATTTGAAAATATTTTGAGCAACTGGGTAACGACACGATTAATCAATTCGGCTAAAACAATGTGCTTAAGTAGTATGCTTACGTCTTCTGCCAAGGGTTTCCAATACTCAGAAATTGCGGGAGTACGGACACGTTGAGGATCAGTCAAGGCATTCTGAGGAAATAAAAATGATGTCAGCATTTATAGTCTATAGATACCTGAAGTGAATGAACTTATCAACCTCTTGACCAGTTCTTCTGAAGATTATAGTATTTTATTCGTACCACAACTAAAAACAAATACTAGGATAATAACTGCTAGCCTGCTAGGTACAACAATACCCATAAAAGGAAAGAATAATCTACCCGAGATAAATAAACCTAAAATACAAAATATAAAAATGCCCTCACTTTGTCTATGATTAACAACACCTTCATTTTCAATTGTTGTCATAAAGTGGGCAACACCAGGCAGTGATGACGAGTTTATGTTTGTTTAATAATTTATTTTATATCGGTAAGTGTCAAGCTAGCTTACGCGCACCTTGACTATTTTCACGGGATATAACGCCTGACCTTATAACATTTGGATCGCAAAAAAAGCCGTAGAAAACTAATTTCTAGGTAGATGGTTATTATGGATTGAATTCATAACCTCTTAGTTTTCAAGGTCCCTTTGACCACTTGATCAATCTGTGATGGACCGGATGGTTATGTTTGGTTAGTAACAAGATTAGAAAATCAATTTTGTGCCCATTTATAGATTACTGTTTATAATAAGTACCCATGTGCAGGCTTAGATTTTGAAAACTAAGACGTAATGTTTGGACAGTATAACATTTTACTTTGATAACTGGAAGTCCCCAAATTGTCTGACCATACAATGGCTAGTAGTTCAGATAGTTGACAAATGTTTAAAATTTAATTTTTTTTTTTGAAACAAGGTAATCACGCCCGTCCCTAGGCCAGGTACCGGAGACATCGAATGAGTAGTTTCACAAGTGAGTCTCGAACCTGGGACCTTGAGGGGAGCATAGCCTTAAAGCCCAAGTCTTCAAACACTGTGTCACCCTTTGGGGACACAAATGTTTAAAATCGACATCATGTGCCTCGAGATTTTACTTTTACAGACGACAAGATTAGTTAAATCCAAGGCAAAAACACAATGCTCAGATGGCCTGATAATATCACAGAAATTTCAAGATCTATACTAAAGAGAAGTAGCTAAATAAGTTAAATTAAGGAGAATTTTCCTCAAGTAAAAAACAAACGCTTGGATAAAATCATTTTGATAAACATTAATTCCTAGCTGGCTGGAATCGAGAAAGGCACTCTTCCCACATTAGATTGCTTACTTCTGGTTTGTTAGAAGTGAAAAATGAAACATGACGATGTTTTCCCGAGCAGCCACTTTAGGAAGCATAGGCAGAACTATGTCAGGACTGGTTCAACCAACCAGCCAGAAAAACCAGAAGAAGGAATGCTCATCGGGGAGAAAACTGTGAAGAAATTTCCCCGCCCAACTGCTGGACCACGCAGCCTTATCGTTCATGGGTAGACATTAAGTATAACATGAAAGTGAGGGCTGATAGGGGCTTTTCTCTGTAGAAGCTAAAGGCTGCTGGTATCCCCAAGAAACTAGGGCCAACTATAGGAATAGTTGACCATGGCCACAGGAATTGCTCTCTTGCAGGTCTACAGGCTAATGTTTAGAGGCTGAAGACATACAAGGTGAAGGCGGCCGTCTTCCCTAGACCTGCTTGCATATTCAAGGCTGGTGATTCTACTCCAGAGGAGCTTGCAAATGCCACCAAAGTCCAAGGACCATACCTTCCTATTGGACGTGGGATGGCATCGGTTGAGCTTGTCAAGGTCAGTTGGTGCTAGATTGAAGAAGGCAGCAGAGGCCGAGAAGGAAGAGAAGAAATAGATTGCTAGAACTGCTTCTATTTTCCTAATTTTGGTTTTTTTCCTCTCAATATTTTGTACTTGACATGCCTTCTGGACCTTTTTTTTTGTTTTTTTTTTAAATATCTTCTGGACTTTTAATTTGGTAGATGAAAGTACTGAGCTCATGGATTCTAAAGTCAGTCAATAACCTTGTTTTTGGTTGTCGTGTATTATAGTTACTTCGTTGAGGTTTATCTCATCGCTTTACAATCTTTGCATTTCGTTTGATAGTTGATCTCAAATGCTTAGGGTCTGTTTTGGGGCATTAGTTGGTTAATTATAAGTGGTGTTATTTAAAATTATTTATAAAAAATAAAATAAAATAATAAAACTAGAATAACCAATGGTAAGGATTACGCTTCTCACTGGATTTTGATCAGCCCACTTCCACAACTGAGAGAGTTCTTTATTCCCCAATCTCCATCTTGGCTTACTGAAAAATGTTTTAAGGTAAAATGATGAATTACAAAAGCAGGCATGAAAATCTTTTCTAATCGAAAAAGAGTCTTAAGTATGTATTTTCATGGAAACGTTTCATCAAACAACTCAATTTCTAACGTAGCCTCTTAATTAAACCAGTCACTAGCAAATTCAAATGCATCCAACATCATGGTAACAAGCTTTAATGGTCGGCACTCACCTACATAAAATATTAAACTTCTACAAATTTCTCAGCATCAAAAGTTGTTTTTTATGCAATTGTCTTACAAAATTTGTTGGCATGAAAACAAGCCAACCCAATTGTTTTAGAAAAAAATTGCATTCCCTATGACTCGTTCTTGTCTGTAAAAATCAAAGCCGTGTCTTTTACTAAACTTTATATCATTTAAAGAAACAATATTTTTCATTTATTTATTTTCAATAATAAAAAATCAATCCGGCCGTGGCTTCCCTTCAAAATATTTTTCCTTTACCTTCTTTCTTTTTTAAACAAGAATCAAGATACTAACTAATAGTTGATAAATGAACAAAAAAAGAAAGGTGCTCAATGACTGAAAAGAACAAAGAGAAGAATTAAAATAAATTGCCACTATTTTAGTCATCGGATCTATGTAATGAATTGTTTTTTTTTCCTTTATGAATCAGGTTGTGGCTTGTGTTGGATACAAGGGATGACAATCATCTCTATTGGTATGACCGAGGCCTTTTGGGTGAAACAAAAAACAAAGGCATGAGGGCTTATGCCCAAAGTGGACGATATCATACCAATGGAGATTCGAGTTAAGTTGTCATCTTTATCAGCTCGATCATTTCAACCCTTCTAAATTTCATGACAGAAGTAAATTGATTTTAATAAGACAATTCAGGTAAGTTCTGTAGAAAAATAGAGAATAAAAACTTATTTTGAACAAAGACCTTTCAATATTTTGTCTCAACTGTTTTGTAATTTCAACTTAAAAACACCAATAACTTCTGTCTGATCTGGTTTTTTAGTATTATAATATTTAGTCATCCGTCCCTTTCCAAATTTGAGAGTGTATTGACTAATAGAAAATATAAATCCCTGACTTTGACATTAATTTCAACAAAAATGCATACCGTTTTTTAGTTCCATCATGAGCAGTTTTCTTTTCAGCTGGTTGTTTTTCAAAAGGAGGGCAACCATCACGTTTCCACCATGCCTACAAGTAAATATGGGAGAACGTTTAAGCTATAAAATGGTTATTGTGGAAAACAAGAATATGATAAGCAGGACTCACCCAATTGTTTTCACGTTCTAATATATGTTCAATCTTCCGAAGGAATTCTTTCCCTCTTGGCGGTGTCACCTCTAGCGACTTCTTCACACGCTCCTCATAAGATTTAATTTCTTCTCTCTGAATTTTTAAATATTTATTTGATAAAAAAAAAGCATAGAATAATGCATTAAGAATTAAAAAAAAAAAAAAAAAAAAGTTAACAGAAAGTAAACTAAAGAAAATCTCACAAAAATGGTGAAGAAAAGTATCGAACAATTATATGTGATTTAAATGAAGCAAAAAAGAAAATTAAGAAAAAAATTTCATTTCCTTTTCTAACTATCAGTATCGCCTTCCCATTTAACCATCATAGAGTAGCTCAAGTGGTCAAAGGGGGTCTTAGGATGCTTAAGGTGATGGGTTCAATTCATGGTGGCCGCCTATCTAGGAATTAATTTCCTACGGATTTCCTTGACATCCGGGTTAGGCGGTATATCTCGTGACAATAGTCGAGGTGCGCGCAAGCTAGCCCGGACAATCACGGATATCAAAAAATATATATATATCACCTTTCCATTTGAAAAAATAAAAATAAATGAATAAATAAATTGATATCAACAGAAAAGTTCTCACTTCAAAATACACACTACAGAGGAGGTTTTGTTGGCTGTGAAATAGAGGTGAAAAACAAAACAAAATAGCATTTAACTTGAAATGGTTTGTAATTAAGAAATGTATAAAAATCCTAGTAATTAATGTCAAGGCTACAATCAACAAGAGAAATTTGTAATTAGGATTAAGTAAGGTTTGCAAAATTGTAGGACGTGTACAACTGCTTACAAATGGCATATGGTACTAACCACGGTTTCAGATGGAACATCTTTCCCATTCTTTCCTGGGGCCTATAAGAAGAAAAATACTAATTAGGAGTAGGACTTCTTCAAACTTACAGAAAACCAATTTTGCATATGAATTTTAAAACAAACAGTGCACAAACTACCTTTAGGTAATCAAACAATATAAGGCACTGCACAAGAACGTGTCGTCGAAAACTTGAATCCTTCAACTGCCAAAGATGAAAGACGGAAGATAGAAAAAAGAGACACAACCGAGCCAATGTTTTGAAAAAATTAAATTTTATAACTTCAGAAGTAGTATTCTGTATTCACACAAACTAGATCAAACTTACTTCTAGACCCATCAGTTTACTACTAGTAAGATATTTTATGCTGAAGGTCACTGACTCTTCCTCCAAGATATTAGCATCTCCCTCTTCATCAGACAAAGGTTGTGCATCAAAGGTATTCAACACGACCTTTATGTTTCAAAATTCAAAAGAAATGCGCTTTATCAGATAAATGTATTTGAAAACTAAAACACATCACAATATATAAGTTCTACAAAACACAAGCTAGTTCTACATGAGCAAGAAAATAAATCGACAAAATACAAAAAGGCATACCATTAAACTGGATGTGAACCTTTGCCACTTCGTTGAAGTTAGAGCAAGGGAGGCAGGATTACAAAAGTATTCCTGGACAAGAATACATATCAATTTTTTGTTTCGAAGATCCAAGAATTGAGACAGTTAAATCACACTAAAATAATTTCATTAGCACCTAATATTATAATAAGATAACATTGTGACATAGTTTTATTATCTGAATGAAAATTATAAGAACATTGTGAATTATGCATATACCTTCATAAAATCATAATTATTATATGTTATAACAATACCAAGACTCTTTAGTCATTTAATAAAACAATTGCTACAAATTCCATATGGATTAGACTTAAGTAGAAGATGAGAGGAAATTTTCAAACCAAAAGCCAAAAAGACCCAACTACCACCACTTTTGTTTCAATATTACCTGTAAACTCCAAAAGGTCTTGTAAAAGTTGAAGTCAATAGAAAAACCTGAAAACAAGGAAATTATGTATCACAAGCTTGAGTGTTAATCTATATTCAAAATAATAATATTAAATAAAAGCAAGCACAAAAGGAGCAAAAAGAGCTCCAGTACTTTGATTTTCTAGAATGGAAAAAACATTGGCATAAAGAAAAGATTAAAGGCTGCAATAGCATACCCTCAGGGGGTTCTCTCTCATATTTTGTTTCATTTGAGGTGTTGAACACTCCTTTAATATTCACAGCTGCAACAATAGATCAAGAGAACAATATATATGAAAATATTATGAAAAAAAATAATATTAGAACATGAAGATGGGTTTGAAACACATACCAGAACGTTCAGATAAAGGGAAAAAATGTGCTAGAAACATTAGAATGCGTCCACAAAACACCACATCACTTGCCTAAATTAAATCCAGAAATTCGTATCAAAATTATTATAAGAGAGAGAGAGAGAGAGAGAGATGGTTCAACCATATTGCTGATTGTTTTTATGATAAGAAGCGCTGACCATTAATAAAGAGAACATAGACTTTCCTAAATGTAAATCAGAGTTTTTTTAATAAAGAGAACATAGACTTTCCTAAATGTAAATCAGAGTTTTTTTTTTAATAAATTGATGAGCAAATAAATATAAGTTGAGCCAAAGTTAAGCTTAACAATCTATAGGCTAGAATTTAATTTGTATTGAAATATGACCACGTTCCATTTTTAGGGTCAAATCAGCATCCCGCTTGCTTGTTTTCGTGGCAACTGATAATGTTTTCAGATTTCAATGCACAAGGATGTTATATTTAATAAATGATAGTGAAGCACTGCCACTATCATTTCATTACTAACTAACAAGGTGCTAAAACTGAGTCAATGCTGCCAAATCTACTTTGTGGTGTATTTGGTTGGGAAGGAATAGCAGAATTTTTAACAATTATGCAAAATATAATGGGAGGTGTACAAATTAGCTACTTTTTTATTTTTATTTAAAAAAAAAAAAAAAAAAAAAAAAAAAAACACACACTTTAGAGTATATAGATGGAAACTAAGATGAGGAAGAGAAACCCCCACCCAGAAAAAACTTAAATTCACGAAGTTTCATGCCATTGGTTGGGTTTTCCAGGTTTGAATTTACAATTGCGTTAGTTATTCAAACAAGCCGGGTTCGTTGGGAGGGAGAAGTAGAGGAAGATCCAAGATATCAATTAAAAAAAAAAATTGTTTCTTAAGAAATAAAAAGGGGAAAAAAGAAGTAAAGAAAAAAGAAAACTTCCTTAAGCTCTGTGCATGTGAACCCAGAGAAATTTTCAACATGAGACTTCAAAGATTAAAAATAACGCAATTGCAATACAATATAGTACCTTTGATAGCCGGCGAAGCAATTGATTGCATGTTCTCAACATGACAAGTTTTCCACGAGCAAAAAGCTCTAGCTGGGTACAAAATAGTCACGCCATTTCAAAGCAAATAAAGTAACAAAAAATATTTATAGGAGTCCAAAATTTATTTAAGAAAAATTGAAAGGTTGTATTTCAGGAATAAGAGGATACCTTTCCCAATATATCTTGTTTACTCTCAATATAACCAAAGACGTCTTTGCAGTTCCTCAATGTTGACATTTCAATCAGGTCCTCCAACAGCTGGAATATCATGCCTCCTTCAACATGCTCTTTCTCACAAAGATACAGAACAATGTCTAAGGCAAGAATGAAAGGATTAAAATTAGTAAAAAATATCCAAATGCTGAAGGATTAGATGTAAAAGTTTTCATCATAAGGGCAGTTCCAATGAGTAAAATTTTCAGACAACTAAGAGGTGAAGTTAAAACTAGATAATTGTTGACAACTGTCCAACAAAGATGCATCCATTGACGTTCAAATTTCTTTTTCTTTTTTGTTATCCGTGACTGTCCGGGCCAGCTTTCGCACACCTCGACTAATGTCACAGGGCATACCGCCTGACCCTACAACAGTTGGATGCCAAGGAAACCCGTAGGTATTAATTTGAAATTAATTCCTAGGTAGGTGGCCACCATGGGGTTTGAACCCATCACCTTATGCACCTCAAGACCCTCTTTGACCAATTGAGCTACCCCATGATGATTGACGTTCAAAAGTTTTCACCTAAATCAAGCCATCAATCTTAAAAATGAAGGAACAATTTAAAGAAACATGGTCCGAGGTTTTTATCAAAGATGGAGTACAATACTCAAAACATATAAGCTTCTGTTTTTGTTTTATAAGACATGATTTTGTCAAGGGTGGGAGTATGTCAAAATCATGAAGTACGTTGAGATAATTGCCAAGCTAACATCACTATGCATGGTAAGTTCCCAATTTATCTATATAGATCTCTCATTCATGCTTCCACATAAAATGGAAGAATGTTGAATGGATTTGGGCCTTTGGTATTTTTCCTATGATCAATTGATCATCTAAACTTCATAAGGTACAAAAATGTGGTGCTCGAGTGAAGTTTGTGAAGGATGTATAGTTAGCAAACAACATTATCACCAATTTCTGCAAGGGAAGTCCTAGAGGACAAAAAAGTCATTAAGCTATGATATTTTGGACTGATTTTCATGTTCCAATGGGGGTAAATATGATTATTCGTGATATGAACCGAGGAATGACTTCTTGAACTCTAAATATCGTTTCCTGTCAGTAAAGTAAATAAAAATCAGATCTTTAAGTTACACAAGAGCTTTGAGTTTAAAATAATGTAATACCAAGAAGACGCGGAATATGACCCTGTGAAGTTTCCTTGTCATCAATAGACATGCCATACTGCATAATTGGTTCTGCCGATTGAACTGCAGATGACTGCATGAATAGCCAATTGCAAAAAAAATTACTTGCAAAATACAAGAAAATACAAATGAAAGGCAGAAGAACTGTATCCACATTTGAAATCTAGAAACACCACATATAACTTTTAAGATTTGAACTTGAAGTATCAAGTAAAAGGAAATGGTTTTATTCCTTAGTGTTAATGTACAAAAGTTAGAAGATAAAAACCCTAGAAGAATTCATCAACCCATACTTTTCTGAACATGCAAAACAAACAAAAAGATATTTCATCCAAATCTCTAGATTTCCCATACTTTTCTGAACACGCAAAACAAACAAAAAGATATTTCATCCAAATCTCTAGATTTCTCAAAGAGAATCAGATTACACCATTCCAACAACTGCTCCTAAAGGCTTAGTTGCATTCTTCTAATAGATATATTTTAGAGATCATTGATTGCTAGTTTTCAGGATTTTATGAACTATTTTCACGCACAAACATGTTGAATTTGCAGAAATCGAGCAATTTGGAGAAAATCAGAGATGTTGAAGAATATATTGCAAAACATATGCAAAATGGGCAAGAATTGAAGAATTGAGGAAGCAGCGTCCTGATGCTTTAAATTTGTAATCATGCAAGCCATGCAAACTGCAAGGGTAGAATTGAGGCACTGCCCAACCGTGCCTAGTGTCACAATCCGAATCAATGATTGTGCCCCAGAGTGTGTCATCGAGGACGATGACAGTTTAAGTAGGAAAGGATGTCACGATCATACTTGATGGTAGTATGTCGTGACCCCACTTATGCAGAAACTAAGCTAAAGGTGTCAAAGACAAGGACACCCGTGGGGCCGAGCGAGGGCCAAAGGCCGAGTGGGCCTTAGTGTGTCATCGAGGACGATGACCGTTTAAGTGGAGAAGGATGTCACGGTCATACTTGATGGAAGTATGTCGTGACCCCACTTGGGTGGAGCCAAGTAAAGGTGTCATGACAATGGCACCCGTGTGGCTGTTGAGAAGAGTCGTGATGCGATCGAGGAGGAGTCACGGTCATACTTGATGGAAGTATGTCGTGACCCCACTTGGGTGGAGCCAAGTAAAGGTGTCATGAAAATGGCACCCGTGTAGCCGTTGAGGGCCAAGGCCGGAAGAGCCGTGATGCGATCGAGGAGGATGATGCATCATCCAACACACCAACTTGAGTAGTATATGCATTACCAAGTTGGCCCATGGTCTTAGGGCCAAGGCTATGTCGTCAGGCAGTGTCAGAGACAAGCCAACGGGGGTCAGGATGGGGCCCCAGGTGACGACCTCGAAAGTCAGGCCTCCGGGCCGAGTTTTGAGGTCGTGCTCTGAAGTTGAGTTTGTATATATGAAATAAGTAAGCTCGTCAAATTTGGTGTCAATCGGACACCAGACGAACGCTCCACGTTGTCGTATGTCTCAAAATAGACATGCAAGCCTGAGATAACAAGAATGGCCCAAAGTGCTACTATAGAGGGAGGCATAGAGTCAGCTCTCCACCACCCTAGGGCCCTGTGGCCTAAGTGAGCTACCCCATGGCACATGAGTGTGTCATGGCGTGGGCGAGCGCTTGCATGACGAGTGTCATGGGTGTCTTCCTTAGATAGGGTTCCCAAGGACAGTGTCGGGTGGCACGAGTGTGCCGACATTGCACCCCCTCTTGGGCATGGAGGTTGGACCATATGTCGGGCCAGCGGCACGCGTTGGTGACACGGCTTGGCATGGGCCAAGGAGGGCATGTGCCTTGAGAAGGCCCCAGATGGATGGATGTCCGGGTAGGCCCCGACACATGGGTGAGGCCCAAGAGGAATTCGAGAAGGCATGTCCGAGCAGGTTAGAAAGCCCGGTGGCATCCCAAGGCTCGAGATGGCCCCGATATGCATCAATGGACCCAGTATTCCCGGTTTTGGACGGTTTTGCCCGATAATCTCTGGTTTGCCCTAGAATGCTCTAAAAAGCTCCAGTTTGCATGTTTATGCTCCCAGTTTGAGCAAAAAGGCCTCGTGAAGTCCCGATAGATCCTGAAATGCCCTGGTAAGTCTTGGTTTCACTATAAAGGCCCGTTTGGGCCCGTTTCAGGTCCAAACGAACCCCGACGAAGTCATGGATCGATGTTTGAGCCATACGGACATGTTAGAAGTGATCCTAGATGGAGGATCGAGCAGCAAAATTGCGTCGAGAGGACCTAGGCCTGATGTAGAGGCAAGGTAGAGCCTTAGGACTTGGCCTAGAGTAGAGGCAAGTCGGCTAGAGTCGCAAGAGAGTTGAAATACACACACGGGCGACGTGTATGGCCAAGAAGTCTTCCGATGTATCTGAGATGAAGCTTGGTTGAGGATGAGAACCTCGCCTAAGGTCCAACGAAGCCACAAAGCATCAAAAAAATAGGGTTTGGGGCTAAATTCCCCTGAAAGGCTGACCATGATCGACGAAAAATCATGGTGCCGCACGAGTCAAAGAGTATGACCGTGACACCTAACCACTCTCAACATTAATGCTCAATGCCCAAATGAACAAGCACTATTTATCTGTCCGTGAAGTTGAGCCACTACCTTTCCCCCTTTTTAAAATGCGCCTTATTTCATATTAAAGCAACATTTTGGTTCAATTTTAAAGAGGTGATTTTGGAGAGATGGAGACCAAAGCTTACTTTCGAAACAAGCTTTGCAAAGCTAGAGGAGACTGTTGGAGTGAAGAAAGGAGAATTTCGAGATTGAGATCGTGAACATCGTGATAGGGACAAACGATTGACACAATAACTTCAGCTTTTCTTCTCTCTATGAACATGAGTAGCTACACTTTTAATCTTAGGGGGTTTTTTATGGGACAAACCATTTCATTGATATTTGAAAGAGTGTAAGGGTGTCCACACTTTAATTCGTTCCGGTTTTGGACAAAACCAAGGACCAAACCAGTTTAGAAACCAAACCAATCTGTTATGGTTATTTGCTGGATCGGTTTGATTTTAACAAAAATTACATGCTCGCTAAAATACAAAAAAAAATGAGGAAGAAGAAAATACGGGTATCAAAACAAGGTCCACAGTTTAGCTAACCACTAATTCTTGAAGTAATCGCCTGAGAATGTTTTCCAGCAACTGGTTTTCATCTTGTGCCAATTTTGTGAGTTTCTGTCAAGTAAAAAATAAAAGCCTTCATTTAAGATAAATGAACGTGCATAAAGGGACCCACAAGTACAAAAACTCAAAACAATCAGTCCGAAGTTTTGGTGTAGCAACCTGAGGTCTGATGACATCTTGAACTGTCTGCAGAGCAAAATTTTCTGGTGGCCCCGTTTGCAATATGGCCTTCCGGAATTCTTCCTGGAAAATAAGAACACTACTGATGCTTGGAGAACAATATATTATATTTCCTTATATTGAATCGTTCCCAAAAGAAAAGAAAAAAATCAATTGTTTGCAGCTAATATAGTCAAATATAGCTCAATTGTTTAATTTCCTTAAACTCTGCCCTATTTGAAAGGGAATCTAGAACTTCAGCTTTTGCATTACATCCTTTTTAGCTGAAATTTGTATTGCTTACAGCCTCGTTATGAACTTTGACAAACAGAAGAAATAGAGAACCACGTATCCTTCTTGCCCGTTTTTTTTTATGATACTTCGATGGGAACTTTTAAAACTTGTATACATCAATATTTCGACAGACTTTCTTATAGGGGTGGTTGTTTGTTTGATGAATTTGTGGAGGAATCAAAATTAAAATTTATCAACTACTCTTCAAAAAACCACATCTAAACGAGTTATTTAACTGTTGTCTACTCAAAATAACTTCTCGTTTCTAACTACTTAAAATAACTCAATTTAAACCACTTATTTCTAACTCAAAATGACTACTCCTTTCAAATACACATCCAAACAAACTATTGTCTCTAATTCCTTTGGAGAAAAACCATATCCAAACGAGATTTTGGCTGCCCCTCGATTTTTTAACCACTCAAAATAACTAGTGAGACTAACTCCTCATCCAAACACCTCAGTGGTTAGGGTTTGGAAAAGTTAAAGTTTCCTATAAGAAACTCAAAATCAGCAATCGAAAGAAACACTCCTGGCCTTGATAAACGATAATTAGAAATGAAATTAGAGATTGGTGCGCTGTGGGTAACAGGCATTGCCATTGAAGCTGATGCTAAAACAAGGTGTGAAGAATCCAAAGCTACAATTTAGGCTTAGACAAAAACCAAGCAAGAATAAAATCAGAGTGATAGAGATTTAAGGTTACCATGACGATTCAGAAATTGGCAACTGCCCAGAAATTCCTGTGCGTTGTGGAGACTGAAGCATCAGCTACCACAAAAACATGGAGCTTCCAAGAGAACGCGATCGAACTGTGTTTTCTTTTTCTTTTTTTTACTTTTAAATCCTGTTTATTTAGAGAGATAGTCCATAATATTGTTTTGAAACATAATTTGTAATTTGTCAAAAAAAAAAAAAAAAAACATAATTGGTAAAATTTAGGGGAATTTGCATGTATATTATAATAAGGCAACAAAATTACATAAATAGCAAAAAATGAAAATATAGCCAAATCAGATTTTATAGACTTCATCAATAGTGTCTGATATATTCCATCAATAGTGTGTCTGATAGACTCCATCAATAGTGTCTGATATATTCCATCAATAGTGTGTCTGATAGACTCCATCAATAGTATCTGATAGAGTCTGTAATGTCTGATATATTCCATCAATAGTGTGTTTGATAGACTTCATCAATAGTGTCTGATAGAGTCTATCAATAGTATCTGGAAAAAAAGTTGTTATATTTACAATATTTTTAAAATTGTGCTATAATTTTAATGTGGGGTAGGGAATTTGCTATAGAATGCAAATTCCCTAACATTTAAGTATGTTAATTTGACGACTTTTTAATTTTTTGTTTTTAAAAAAATCAAGTCTATCATTATTTTTAGCAAAATATTAAGTTTATCATTAATACTCTAATATATATAGTTTTTTTAGTACTTTCTAATATATATATAGTTAGTGTTCGAGTCTCTGCCTATATGTCTTAATTACTTGCTTACATGGGAGAATCATTTTTGAACTATACTATCAAAATGATTATTCATAATTTCAAATATGTCATTCATTAAATTTTTTAGTATAAATTGGAGGACGGGATTATAAATACCGATTTCACAAACTGAACTTGTGTCATTCATTAATCATAATATAAAAATTATTCTAGAAAATAAATGATGTTAGACGGAAGTTTCAATTAAATAATTAAATATATATATATATATATATAACCCACTCTACACAAACATGTCCGTAGTAAACGTTTGAGATTAGGGGTGATTTCGGTTCGGTTTTTGTCGGTTTTGTACCAATCCGATAACCGAACCAATATCCTCGGTTTTCTAAAAATTGATCCGATCCAATGTCCAATAAAGCATAGAACCATTGGATCGGTTTTTAATTGG
>JBBMEF010000028.1:3902090-3920855 GCA_037832685.1 Sicyos baderoa | reverse complement strand
GAATTGTTGAAGTTTTTATTTAAATAAAAAAAATAAATATTGAGTAATTTTTTAATATTTTAATATTTAAATAAAAACGTGGGGCCCACAGATGGAGTTGGGTAAGAGTTAGATGGACTTATGGAAGTCCATGGAGCAAACATGGAATAGAAGTCAAGCCAAGTCAACTCCCCTGTTTGTTCATGGGGCAAACATGCCCTTAGGGTGAGGATGAGATAGGTTCTTTTAAATTTAATTTATTCAAAAATAGTAATATCTTCTATGTAAAGTTTGTTGTCCTCCCCTTTCGAACATGTATTAAAAAAATAAAAAATGATTTTTGAATTTATATTTGCAATATTTAATACTTTAGTCAGTTTTAATCACGAGGTTAACATACATCCTTATTCCTTTGATTTTTGTTCATTGAGTTAAACTTGATAGTAATTTTCATGCTATTTTGACCAAATAGATAATGATATTTTTTTCAAAAAAAATTTAACATGATATTATGAAATTGTGAAATAATAAATTTTGTTTGCATGTAAATAAGATAGTATTTAATTTCTTTTCTTTTCTTTTCTTTTTATACCAAGGGAATAATTAGAAACCAAACATACGAAACATTAAAAACCATATTGAAAAACTTAAGTCAAATCTCAAAATATATATATATATATATATATCGGCTTTTTTATTATAAAAAAGTATAAATTCTAATTACCAAATGTATATTTTACTTTTTAAATTCAACCACATATATTATAGTAGTGATTAAAAAAATTGTGACATTTTAGTCCTCGTTTCATAATTATTTGGTTTCTTGTTTTTTGTTTTTCAAATTTAAGCCTATCTTTTCTCAAATTTCCTACAATTTGTTTCATCATTTCCACCATGTATACATCTTTCCTTAAGAAAGTAGGAGAAGACCAACCAACTTTTAAAAACAATAAAAAATAGCTTTCCAAAGTTTGTTTTTGTTTTTAAAAGTTGGTTAGTATTCCTACCTTCTTAAAGGAAAATAGATAAATGGTAGGAAAGATGGAGCACATTATAGGAAATGTGAGAGAGAATAGGCTTAAATTTGAAAAACCAAAAATAAAAAACCAAATGATTATGAAACGGGGCCTTAATTGTTTTCAATTTGGCCAGCCATGACATTTATTTGGGTAGAGAAACATTTGGTGAGTTTGAGGTGTATGATGATATTAATAGTATATAATTATAGAAAGTAAACCCTTTTTTTAATTGAATTTCTGTTTGGTTTTCTGCCGATATTTCTGGTTGTGTGACAGCTCTGTTTCCTCTCCATCACAGCAGAATTCATTCATACCAAAGACCATCAATTTAAATGCTAATTTATTTTATATTTTTTTAACTAAATATTATAATAGATTTGTGCAAAGAAAGTAGTGAGTTAAGTAAATTAATTTAAACATCACGAATATAAATAACAAGAAAACTTCTAAAACAAACTATTTTGTTCTAAAATAAACCTATTAAAAAACCTATTAATTTATAATCTCGTAGCTTTGCCAAACATCCTTGTGATCATACATAACTTTAGTAGATTTCATCATTATTTATTGACATATCTACATGTCTATGAATTTAATATTGATATAAAAATGAATCTACATGTCTATTATATCGCACAAAAATATGGATGATACTTATTTCAAATGCTTACTTTTCTTTTTCTTATTTTTAGAAAAGGACAATATTTTTATTCCAAAAGGTATTTGAGATACATACAAAAGTTACATAAATGCTTTCTGATTTAAAGACAGGGAAGATTTAACTTTTTAAAAAAGTTATTTGTTTATCTTTCAAAATATTTTATTTAGACTATTTTAATATCTTAATTTGAAAGACCAAAAGAGTGAGTGACATTAGTTTATTGGTTGTAATTCAATTTAGAGTAATGTTTCTCTACTCATGAACAGGTAGAGAGACCATATTTATTACATATGTGACATCACTTAATAGACACAATTGTTTTTCATTTAAAGAAAAAATCAATAAATAAAAGTAAATAAAATTTGTGGCATTAAATAGTGACACATAAACAACAAATAGAATCACTCTACTTTTTTTTTTTTAATACAAATTTGGGGAGTCACTCTATTTATTTATGAGTAGAGAAATATTTCTCTTCAATTTAATCTCACATTCATAAATTAAAATCATAATTTAGATGTCATCTTATTTATTAATTAAATTTGGTTAAAATTGACCATATATATAAATATTGATGCCGGTTGAGCTATTAATCTATTGGCATTATAAATGAATTATATTGACACTTAAGTCAAGTTTGGACTAATTAAAGCGTTGATGGTCTATTTCAATTAATATGTGAATAAAATAGTGAGGAGAATATATATATATATATATATATATATATATATATATATATATATGAGATTGATATGGGGAAGTGAAAGACCAATGATAAGGAAGGACTGAGAATTGGGATAGATAGCTGTACAACAATACAGATATTCATTCATCCCTTTCACCTCAAAACCAAGAAGAATGCAAAAATGGGGCATTGGAAATTGTAATCTGTATTTTTGCTGTTCATAAATACTATTTTCTGCCATTTCTCTTTCTCTTTCTCTTCCTTTCCTTCTCTCTCATATTCATCCCACCTTTACATATTTCCCTCTCTCTCTCTCCAACTTCATTAATAAACTATAATCCATTACAATAGTAGCTCCTCATTCATGGGACCATGTTTTCATCTATTAGAGTGGGATAATTATGAAATCGAGTTCGATAATCGATATTCGACTTATATATATATATATATATTAATATTAAAGTGTGATCATTCAATAAATAAGAAATCATTGACGAAGCTGAAGGTAGTTATAAAACAAACCTTTTGTTTTGTGGTCTTATACGAATTGGAGATTATAAACTTCAAATGTCACGTAAAATATTTAGAAACCATAATTCTAGGTTATTCATTTTACTTATGTTGATGGAGAAGTAAGTTTTAATAATTAGGTGCACATGGTTGAGAAATACACACTCAATCACTATCTTTTATAAAATCTCAATTCATATGAAAATTTATATCACAATCACTCGTTAATTAACCACTCAATCAAAACAAAAGTTTATTTGGACTTCATCTTAATATTCTTCCGTGTGGGATCCGAATAGGGGTATTCATCAATTTCCCAAAATTCGACTCGACCGGCCGAAACCAACCAATTTGAGGGCGGTCGGTCGATTTTTAAGTAAGGATCGATCGATGTCGGTTAAAAAAAAAATTAATCGAAAATTTATTTGTTATGTTTTGATTTGGTTAACTGTCTTTATAAAAATATTAAAAAATTTCATATAATTAATTAAGTTTATATTTAAATTATTGTAAAATTAACTTAAATTTAAATGTGTTTTCAAAAATTGTTTAAGATGTTCAAAATTTTCAAATTAATTCTTAAAATTTTATTAAAAAATTAAATGATGAATATATTTTTTTAATTAATAAAAAAAAACAAATTAAAAGAATTAAGCGACCTAACCAACTTAAACTGACTTAACCGTCCTAACCGGCCAATTGGCTCAATTTCATTTTCAAGCTAACCGATAGGGTCGGTTTGGTGTCAATTTTCACCGAAAACCAACACTGACCAATCGATGATCACTCTTAGATTTGAATAATGGGTGCGACTCTTCTCCAACAACAACAATGTTTAGTAGTTCATATAAAAGAGATTCAAACTTGAAAGAATAATTATTAGTAATGGACAAATATAGTATAGAAAGGCAGCGACACATGTGATATACGAGAAGAAACTAAAGTCCCCAACCAGACTAACTAAATTCATTGAACTACACCACAGCCACATAAAATGCTATTCTATACACAACAACTGTGACACTGACATCGTCCCTTAGGATCTCACGCTGGTCCTCAGGTTCCCTGCAGGGACTGCCACTCCCAACATAAACGCTGGATCTCTGCCTCCCACACTCCCATACTTATAGCACATTCCCCCGCCAACGCCAACACCGACGTCGACACCGACCTCCTCCTCTCCCGCACATTCCTCCTCATTCGACTCATCCGATACCACGAGCTGCAGAATGAGGCGGCCGTTGGATCTGTGGGCAAGGAAGAACTCATGGTGCTTCACTCTCTCCTCCGTAAGAATCAGCCGCCCGTCGCCCGTGTAGCGCCGTTTCAACACCCATGGCATGTGGGAATTACCCGGATTCGCCGACCGAACCAGCAATGGAATCGGGGGTGGATACTCTCTCTCAACATTCCTCCCTAATCCCCGCATTTTCCTATCCCTCTTAGGACTCGTCGGCGGTGCCGGATGATGATTCGCCCTCAAATCAACACTACTCTCCATACCAATGTAATCATCAATGTCGAAAGCTCTAGAGAGAGGGGAAACCTTCTTGATCTGCATAATAATTGTTCAAAAAATCGGAGAATTCAGATATTCAATCAATATGGAGAAAAGAGAGTAAAATTGTGTCATAAAAAAGGGAGATTTTTGCAACATTTGGTAGCGTACGTGGGATACAAAATTGCACCACGTATTTGCTTGGCTTCAATGAATACAACTCACCCCATCGCCACATTCATCATTAATTAAGCAATAAAGTAAAAAAACTAATTGTAAGTTCAATGAATAAAATTCCGATTGTTTGTATCTAAAAATTACACAAAAAGATGATCGAGAAGGGTAGGCATACGTCGCTCATTAGGAAGAAATGCTAGAAATTCAACACGAAACAGTTAACGATTAGGGTTAATCCTGATGATGATGATGATGATGAGTTGATCGTAGGAATTTGAAAGAGAAATTGTAGGAGACAATGAGAAACGAAGTTGAATCGAAAGGAAAACTTACATAAGGGAGAGGATGGAAGGTTGTCGTCAACGGCGGCAACGGAGAACAACTTCGAAACAGCGTTTGATCTTCATCTCAACCTCTCTCCGTTGGGGAATTGAAGCGGAACATCAAATCGCGACGCTTCTCCCGTGGTAGTTATCAACCAAACAAGCTGTTTCATTTTCTTTCTTTTTTTAATTATTATTATTTAACGTCTTTTATTATTGTTATTTACCCTTTTGGTACATCAACTTTATGGAGTGCTTTTTTTTTTTTTAAGATTTCATAAATATATCATAGATTTTAATTTTTTAAAATTTCATTTATACTTAATGAGATACTAAGACAATTACTTGAAAAAACAACAACATCAACAACAATGCATTGTCATCAATGTTCATTTCCAACACTCTAATAAACAATATTGTCCAAAAGTAATTTGATAGAAAAAACATGTGAAATATAAAGAAAAAAGTTAAGATTATACCAAAATTAATACTTACCTATGTGGAAAACAAGATGTGAACAAAATTGGGCAACATACATAGGCATCATTTTTATGTCTGATTAAGCTAATACCTAAACTTTTCTTGTATATAAAAATGGAAGTGTCCACATTGATTAGAGAACTTGTTGAAATGAGTTTTTGGTGACCATCTTTTTCAGGGGTACAACTTTTAATTAGAAAACTAACATTCTGTCTCATCTCAATCATATTGAAAAAAAGGGTTAGTGATGCCATATTAATATTAAAATAAATCATTAAATTGAATTGAATACCACATACGGGAATTTGGAATCAGGAGCTAAAATACCCAAGGATGTGGCAAGAAGATTTTGAGTTCTTAATTAATAGATATAAAAACTACTTCAACATTCTACTCAAGACCATCTCAACTAAACAAAACAGACAAAATCCGGTTATCAACATTAAATTTTACTGCAGAAAGTAAGGTCAACATTCTAAGAACAATGAAAAAGATGCAATTCTACCGTTTGCTGAATCAAAAAACACAACAAAGACGATCTAACGAGTATAATCACTGATCACCGGGAAGCGATTTGATGATATCCGAATCACCTGAAAAAAATAGTAAATGGCAGGAGAGTTGGTAAAACGAATCATTTATACACAAGAATTAAGCATCTATATTTTTATTTTGAATACTAAACTTAAAAAAGTTTCATTTTAGTGCAAAGTTTGAAAAAAGTGAGCTTTATTTTCTAAACTTCACTTGATAATGGCAAGTTGGCAACAACTGCACGTGTTCTCTCAAACATTTCCACCGAAATACTACTCGTAGTAAACACATAAAGGAAATGAAAAACAAATGCGAGTATATCAAGCTTTTGTTCTAATTACTAAACATAAGAGTAAAAACTAAAAATAAGTAAAGATGAAATTTCATAAACCGAAAAAGAATTGTAGTACCAGGGTCAATAATGCTGAGGCATGAGACGCGGAAATACTTCCCACAAGCAGTTCCAAGATCAACATTACCTAAATGAAAACCCAAACAAAGAAAAAATATGAATACCGAAGAAACGAAGCATACAAAATTACAAACAATTGTGTATAAGATTCATAAAAGACGACAAGGCAGATTTACTGCATAAACCAACTAATTTACAGGCAAACTTTCAAACTAAAGATGTATTGAACCAGTGAAATGCAAAACCAATCACCACCGGCAGAAAGAGAACCAACCTATTTTCTTCATTAAGATTTATACAAAAGAAACTATTTGATTCATTAAGATTTATACAAAAGATGAAAACAACAATGGAAGATAATATTCACAAATCAGAAAGAAAAAAAAAAGTATGAAAGAAGCACCTGTTTTACTATTACAAACACTTAAACAATGATTCTAGTCAGAATGAACTAAACACTGGATGTCGTATCGACTTGAATCGTGAAAACTCTATTATAAGCACTCTTCATAACATAATCAACTTTCTCAAATAAACAATCAATCACAGTTGCAAAAATAATAAATTCTTTTCCAAATACTTCAACAAGCTACCTCTAATTCAGAATTGATGGCACCATTTCACTTAATATTATTCTTTATCTAAGATAATGAAAAACATAGTTAATAGTACTACAAGAAAAAAGAATAGTCATGACACACATTTATGAAATCCAGCATATAAAGCTCTAAATTTAAAATATCATAAATCAGAAACACTGCTCTTGGAATCATAAACAACAAACTAAGACCTCATTTAATAACAATTTGGTTTTTGATTTCGGGTTTTTGAAATTTAAGCTTATTTTTGCTCAAATTTCCTACTATTTGCTCAATCTTTCCTGCAATGTATCTATCTTTACTCAAAAATATGTGGATGAATGCCAACCAATTTTCAAAAACAAAAACAAGCTTTTGAAAGCTACTAAAACATATGGTAAGGTAGTAGTTGTAGGCTTAAATTTAAAAAACCAAAAACTAAAAGCAAAATAGTTAAGAGACGGGGCCTAACAAATCAGAGTCTACCCTACACTTACTTCCATTGTAGTGGTGAACCCCAACTTTAGCAAGCATTGCATAGTACTCAATTTCGGATTTACGCAGAGGTGGGCAGTTGTTAGATAGAATAATAAGCTTCCCTGTATTTTCACAGATCGAAAAACATAAAAAAAAAAATGTCAAAAGGGCACAAATAAAACCTAAATTAGAACCAAACAGAAAATGGAAACAAACAAGAACAACGAATAAAACCTTTGGAGCTGCGGATGGTGCGAAGAACGGTTTTATAGCCCAGCGTGAACTTGCCGCTCTTCATCACAAGAGCGAGCCTGTTGTTAATGCTCTCATGAGTCTTCTTCTGCAACCACAGAACCACAAATCATCAACACCATTATTTCTAAAGGAAGAGCAACAATGTGTAGCAATAGAATGGTACTTACAGTCTTCTTCGCCGGGGCCATTGTCGCTGCTCAAAAGGTGTATGAATCCTGAACAGAGGGAATCAGTGATGAACACAACGAAATTGTATCAAATTAGGGTTTGAAATTGCATCACCGCTTACCTTGTGTTGAAGCTTGACAACGGCAAGTTGTGGCGGGACTGCAAAGAGGGGAAACGATTTGCTAGGGTTTATCGTTTTAGAGTGTCTTGCGCGTGCGTGGAACTGGGCTTTTTGCGCGGCCTGATTGGAATATTAATGGGCCTTTTTCTAATTTGTGTTTTGTGTTTGGGCAAGACCGTAGGGTAGAGTTGGGTAAAAGCGTTTACAGAAATTTATTAACAACATTCGATTTTCTTTTCTATTTTAAAGATTCCAATGATTCTGGATGAGAATTCCAACTCAACACTACTTGGTTATTAAAAAATCATTAATATCACCTTCACCATGTTAATAATGCTTAGTTTTTATCTTTATATCTTATTTCATTAATTTTATACTTCTTTCTAAAAATAATTAAATTGATCAATGCTAAACTAATAAGAGTAGTAACTCAGTAATACCAATATATCCATAATCAAGAGATCTTAGGTATAAGTCTCATATCCCTCAATTATTATAATGTCAAAAATAATAAAATAAACACATCATTAACTTAAAAAAGTTAAATTTAATTATAATTTTACTATATATTCTATTATATAATTAACGATTTTGTTATGAAAGTTTAAAAGGAAGAGTTATTAAAATTTGAGAAAATTAATTATGACTTGACCCTACAACATTTAGATACTAAGTAAATTTGTAAAAAATTAATTTTTAGGTAAGCCATCCATCATACATTTTTTTACCTTATTTATATGGAGACTCTCTTTAACCAATTTAATTTTATAATATAATAACTAAATAAAAACAAAACCCAAAATCTAAGATTAATTATATAATTTTATAGATGATGGTTTAATTCATAGCTTCTACAAATTAATTTTGTATAGAAAAAAAGAAAAAAAGACACTATGTAGTTTAATTCCGTTCAGGGGCGCATTATTAGCAGATACGCACAAACAGCGCATGATAACACTCCACAGTCACACATGACACCAATTTGCTTTTTCGTCATATCACCATTCACGATTCACCAAATCCGCTCTTCACCTTCCGTCTCCATGGCGAATTGCGCCGTTGTTTTCCTCTTAATGGCCGCCGCTTTCTTCCTGGAAAGCTCGGCCGCGCTTAGGCTCTCGTCGAAGCTCGTCCATCGATTCTCCGACGAGGCGGAAGCACTTTGGAAGTCGAGAGCCGGTAACGTGTCTGCAAAATTTTGGCCGCGGAGGAACAGCTTGAAGTATTTTGAAATGCTTATGGACTATGACTTGAAGCGGCGGAGGCTGAAGATCGGATCCAAGTACGAGGTGATTTTTCCTTCTGAAGGAAGCCAGGTTCTGTTCTTCGGGAACGAGTTTGATTGGTTAGTATGCTTGATCTTGAACTTCATCTTCAATGCTCTAGACTGGCTAATTTATAAATTTCAAGCAAAATGCAGGAAGAGTTTTCGTTTTAAATTCGCTATGATTTTTTCGCCATTACCGAATTCAATGTGTCTAGTTGTCCAGGTTACATTATACATGGATTGATATAGGAACACCGAGTGTTTCGTTTCTCGTTGCGTTAGATGTTGGGAGTGATCTGCTCTGGATTCCGTGTGATTGCATTCAATGCGCTCCCTTGTCTGCAAGCTATTATAGCCTACTGGTATGATTGCAATCAATTTCTTCATTTCTCTAATGATTTTTAACATATTCCAAGTCTTTTGTGAGATGTGAGCTGCTGAACTAGTTTATAAACTGGATAACTATGTTCATTTTCCTCCAACATCAAATAAGAGCTTAAATTACTGTGCAAGAATCCTAATCATCAAATAGATTAAGGTTTTATTAAGCTTAAATTCAACTATTCTCATGGGATATACTGGTTGATCCTACAACAACAGTTGCGTGTCAAGAAAATCAGTAGGAAATCAACTCCTAGGTAGGTGACCACTATAGATTGAATCCATAAGCTCTTAGATTTTCAAGATTCTCTTGACCACTAGGCCAACCTATGATGGTTAAAACTGGGATTCAAATCCTGGTCTGAAGCTTGCTCATATTGTGTGCCAACCACTTTGCCAACAAAAAGATATTCCTTTCACTAAGGTATACTTATATCATTAATTGGGGAAAAGAAAAAAGGAGAAGAAAAACTAATGAACAGAAAACGTAAGCAGTTATCTAAATCTACACTTATAATTAAACGGACACTGCATGTATATAGATTTTCCTATTCTGTAATGTTTGTATAAGTATGCTCCGATACTTGTCTGGTAGTACACTATCAACTGTAACATGTTTTTTCAGTTAATTTCACCAATTGATTGGCAGGTGTCCTCTTCTTTTTGGGGCTATCTATAATGCAGGATAGGGATCTGAGTGAGTACAATCCAGCTTTATCGAACACTAGCAAGCACCTTTCCTGCAGTCATCAATTATGTTCTTGGAGCACAACTTGCAGAAGTCCTGATGAGCCCTGCACTTATAAAAGAGATTATTTCACAGATAATACATCAACTTCTGGATTTATGATTGAAGATAAATTGCAATTGGCATCTTTCAGCAAACATGCGACACAAGGTCTTTTGCAAGCCTCAGTTGTATTAGGGTGGGCTCTTATTCAATCTCGTACTTCAATGTTTTCTTCATCTTAAACATGTTGAAATTGAGATATTGGAATTTCACCTGAATCTTTGCCTGTGATCTCCCCCTCTCCCTCTTCATGCAGCTGCGGTAGGAAACAGAGTGGAGGCTATTTGGATGGGGCTGCTCCTGATGGTGTTATGGGGTTGGGTCCTGGAAACATTTCAGTGCCAACCTTATTGGCAAAAGCAGGATTAATTAGAAACACATTCTCACTTTGTTTTGATAATAATGGTTCTGGGAGAATCCTCTTTGGGGACAATGGTCCTGCTACCCAGCAAACAACACAATTCTTGCCTTTGTTTGGTGAATTGTATGGGATCTATCAACTAAATTTTTAGCTAGGCCAATTCTACCCTTATAATTCTTTTGAAGTTATCTATTCTTACCATCACCATTAAATAAACCATCCATTTCTTGTCTCAGTGATGCCTATTTTGTTGGGGTGGAGTCTTTTTGTGTTGGGAGTTCCTGTCTCCAGAAAAGCGGATTCCATGCATTGGTTGACAGTGGCTCATCTTTTACGTATCTTCCTGCAGAAATCTATAAAAAGATTGTCTTCGAGGTAATATTTAAATATAATGATGTGTGATATTTCAATTTAGTTTGGTCTAAAGTCTCACATTACTTAATGCAGTTTGACAAACAAGTAAAATTAAATGCTACCAGGATAATTCTCCAGAAATTTCCCTGGAATTACTGTTATAATGCCAGGTAGGTGGTGCCTGAAAAAAGTAAAATAAATACTGGATGATGTTTTCCTCATTTTTTAAAGGTTGACAGGAAGTTCTGTTATTGTGGAACAGTTCGCTGGAGTCCTTTAATATTCCTAGCATGAAACTCATGTTTCCTCTAAATCAAAGCTTTATACATGATCCGGTGTATATCCTGCCTGACAGCAAAGTAAGTTAGCCACTTTGCTCTTGTTTCCTAGCATGAAACTCATGTTTGCTCTTGTTTCGGTGTAGTTTCCTCAATTTGTTTGAAGACACAAATTTTTTGTTTGGGAAAGTGCTGAAGTATTGTTCCTTTCTCTGGCTTCCTTTCTTTATTGCCATGGATAGGGGCGAGAATGCGTTCATTAGACCCCATTGTCTAGTAACATCTTGAATTTAAAGGACTTAATAAATAGCCTTTTGCTTGGTCGAAGTATCAATTTTATGAAATTTATCGTGCAGGGATATAAAGTGTTTTGTTTAACATTAGAGGAGACAGATGAAGATTATGGTGTAATTGGACGTGAGTAGGGGTTTTGATTCTGTATTTGCATATGCTACTTTTCTATTTGTGACAAAGGTTGTGATATCTTCTTCTTTTGTGTTACAGAAAACATGATGGTGGGTTACCGGCTGGTTTTTGACAGAGAAAATCTTAAATTGGGTTGGTCCAAGTCCAAATGTAAGAATTCGTTCATTACTATTTACAGTTTGAATTTTCTCCTAACAGTGTGCAGTAGCTGGTCTTCCATCACTTAAAAGATTATTTGGAAGACAGTGTTTGGTTATTAGGCAAAAAACAAAGAGAATTTACCATCCACAACATTTCTACCTCTTATATTATATTTGCATTTGCAGCACAATTTTTAAATTAATTCATGTATAGCATATAATTTCTATCAGTGATAAAACTTAACTAGTGACAAAATTAGTCTACCATTAGTTGAATTCTATCAGTGATAGAATTCAATCAGCGATAGAACATAATTTTCTATCAGTGATAGATTTCAACTAGTGATAGATTGAGTCTACCACTAGTGATAGATTGAGTCTACTATTGATTGAATTCTATCACTAATAGAACTCCACCAGTGGCAAAATTCAATTTAAATTTTTCTGCTACAAATGAATTAGTTTTGCTTTTGTGCTTTAAAAATGCAGGCCCAGATATTATGAATAATAGTAGCAATACAGAGCATGCGAAACCACCACCTTCAAATGATGGAAATAACGGACCGCCAAATGCATTACCAAGCAATGGACAACCAAGCCCTCCAAATAGGCAAGCAATTGCACCCACTGCTGCTTCTAATTCCCTAACTGCATCCCATTTTCCCCCCTTCTTGCTATTGTTGTTTGCGGTTTTTTGGTCGCTTGTTGAGTTTTTCGAATCCGTAATCTAAATGTTACTTTTTCTGACTGGTTTTTCAATTATCAATACTTTATCTCTTTCTGCATGTTGCTGTATCATATAAGGAAAAAAGGTGCAACACGAGGGTTTCCCAGGTGGTCTGCTCTCGCTCAAGTATGCTTAATTATGGAATTCTAATGGGATCTGATGCCTTAGTGCTGGTATGATAGCACTTATTTTAGTCTCTTGCAATTCAAACATTTATGCAAGTGCCACTTCAATGTGTAGTTATTTGATTATGTCAGGACTTAATTTACCATTAATTTTAAAAGATAAATCTATTTTTGAAGTTTGATAAAATCAGAGAGATTAAATCTTTATTTTCTTCCATACACAGGGCCAAAGTCATAGTTTAACCAACAAATAATTTAGATCCTCAACTTTCATTGCACACTTATTTAATTACAATTTTGCTTAGCAAATGACCAAATAACATTTTTCATTCTGGAAAAAAGTTTAGGGGGTGGGGTTTGGATTATTTATTTATTCTTTGATGTTTTATTCATCATGTCTTTGCTCTAAACGCATGTCATGTAATCTCTTTAGAATATTCTTTCTTTTTATTGTAATCATAAACAAAAAATACTGATAAATATCCATGAAAAAAATTGTCCCTCGAATTTTGATAAAGCAGAGGCCCCTTTAGTATATTAAAAGTTCGTCTTTTACATCTACAGATTCGAAACAAATAGGGTCAAAAGCCTGTTGAGAATCGTGACAAAAGACGCACTGAATATTAGATGAATTCAACTTGAAACAGAAATGATTTGATTTGATTTCTTTTCCTTTCTTTTCCTACATGAAAATTCCAACATGACAAAGAAATTGCACCAATGGATTATATCACTTCGTTAGAAAAATTACAATACAAATTTATCAGTCATACATATTTTGGTATATTTTGGTATTGCTTATTAAAGTTTGTTTCATTTTAATTCTTTTTAACTTCAGTCCTTTTACTTAAAAGAAGGGTTAAAATTAGTTTTATGGTAGGTTTGTTATTAGTTTATATATAGTAAATTATAAAATTGATTTTTTATGATATCAAGAAATTTAGAATTTAGTTCATATAATTGAATAAAACTTAAAAAAGTAGTCTATATCATTCGTAATTGATGTCAAATCAAATATCCGATGTAATTATCCATGTGCAACATATAAATAATTAATTTTCACGAATTTAATTCACCAAGATTACGAAAGATAATTACTATTCTTTTAGTTTTGATCAAACTATATTAACTAAATTCTAGGAATTAAATTTTTACAAATTTCTTTGACAGCTAAATATTATAAAGTTCGATAATTTATCTTAAAATAATTGAAGTGCACGGAAGATGACGTGAACACTTACCAACATTCAAAAAGTGATAGAAAATGAGAAAATGGAGAAAACAAAGGCAACTGAGATTTAACATTGCGAAGTTCGCAAATCTGAAAAACTAGAGGAAAAGAATGGAAGTTTTGAAGCATAATCCATATGGTTGCACCTTGCAAAGTAGCTACAACTAGTCAGCTATTTGGGGTATGGGCTTTGCATATTCCTTTTCTACTTCTTTTTTTTGCTTCCATCTTTCAATTTCCCCTTTTCAAAATTCCCACTGCCCAACTCACAATTTGTTTGTGAATATAATAACACCAATAAGTGAGATTTTGATGAAAAGTGTTTCACTTAAAACTACTATTATTAAAAAAGTTCTTTTATATTAGTTCAAGTTGTATTTAGTCACATCATTATCTGTTTCATTAACTATTTATAAGTTGGGTTAGATATCTGTTTTGGACCTACATTGATTTCAATATTAATATCATGATAGAGATGGGATAATATATAAAACAACCATGACACCTGCATATTCTTCCATGATCAAAATGTTGTAGGGATTTGGAATTGTCAGTATCAAAAGTCTTTGGGCTCTCAACCTTTTAACTTTGTTTTTTCATACTTTCACCTTTTCTTAGACAAGAAGCATTGAACCATTTTCCCATTATTTTTTTAAGAGAAAAATTTGAATGTGTAGGTAAGCCAACTTATATACATATTTGACAAATTTAGAGTCTCACAAATTTTTCTTATAAACAAAAAAGACAAAAATGAGTATTGTTTGTGTGGCACCAAATATGTCACATGTGTATATAAGTTGGGCTTACCTACACATTCATGTGTAGGTAAGTATTGAAGTTAACTTCCTGAATATCTCAATTAATCTCACAAGCCAAAACCACCTACCCTACTACATTTAATTGTCGAAATTTTTTAATAGAAAAATAATTATGTACATGAGTATATCATTGAATATATTCCATCTTAATTATCCCAATGTTCTTTTCAAAAAAAAAAAAAAAAAAAAATCCAAATGTTGTTTATATATAGAGAGATCTGATAAATACATTAAATCTAATAGAATTACTTTGATGTATAGAGACTAATATCAATCCACCCCATTTCATGAATAAAATGGGACCGATTAACCAACCAACAATATGGTAGAATAATTGAAAAATGAGATCATTGAGGAATATACCTTTGATTTTCCTATATATATGCATCATTTTGCCATCAACCTTTGTATCTGCTATATATATATTGAAATTATTATATAGGTGGAAAATAAAAAAGAGGTTGAATTAGAGAAAATGGGAGCTGAAGGGACTTGGGAATACTTTTCCAATTTGGTTAATAAGCACAAGAAGAAGAAGAAGCAGATGCAAACTGTGGCTTTGAAGGTCCGAATGGACTGTGAAGGATGTGCCCACAAGATGAAACAAGTCATGTCACGTGTCAAAGGTAATTATTAACCTTAATTCATTACTATACTTAACCTTATGTATTATGTTTATCTACTATGATATAAGAGCTCATAAAATCCAAATGGATATTCGCTCAAAAATAAATTGAGACCGATCTGACCTAAGAAATGATGACAGCAAAGAAGAAATATTATTTTGAGAGAACAAGTTGAAGACTTCACAAGATGGAAAGATCTCGCGCGTATGAGTTCTCTCATTATTTATTAGTTTTGAGATAGGACCAATATTTATATAAACAATGAACCATTACTATAACACTTTCAACATTTAATACATTAGATTTTAAACAAGTACGGAGAGATTTGAACCTATTATCTTTAAATCTCTTTTATTTTTGTACTAGTTTCAATGCCTTGTTACACCATAAACTCGAGGTGCGGTACCTATTTTCCGTATTTTCGAACTAGTCCAACGACCCGCTATGCCAATTCAAGATGGTTAAACCGTAGAATATTGGTGGAGTGGTTGCAGGAGCAAAGCAGGTGGATGTGGATTTGAAGCAGTTGAAGGTGACAGTCACAGGTTACATAGAGGCAAAGAAGGTGCTGAAGGCAGCACAGGCAACAAAGAAGAAGGTCGAGATGTGGCCGTACGTGCCAGTTTCATTGGAGCCTTATCCGTACATCGCGGCGTCGTACGACAAGAAGGCTCCTCCGAACATGGTTAGAAGTGTTCCCAATACAGCCACCATTACAGAGACTCTCGTCGACGAAAACTACGTTCGAATGTTCAGTGATGACAACCCCTACGCCTGCTCTATCATGTAGCCCAACAACCTCTCCTTTATTTGAGGGTGAGGAAATACAAACACATGACCTCTTCGTCATTAATCTATACATTATACTCGCAAAATATATATGTTATTTTTGCTTCTTTTTTAAAATCAACAACATTTGGAGTAGAGGTTTGAATCTATTACTATGAAGAAAAAGGATTTGAACCTTTAACCTCATAATTACATCATACAAGATGTGTCATTTGAGTTCTACTGTTTTTGGCTTGATCCTTTGATCACTAGATCATGCATGCATCATGTCACTTGAACTATGTTTTGTACGTTCTCTTTGCTTATTACTAACTTCAAAGAATATATATCATATTGTAATACACTTCAAAAGCTTGTTATCCCTTTTGTTTGATTTTCTTCTTAAGGTTCTTGGATAAACTAATACGAGCCTTAACAAACTCTTCTAACAGTTCGACTAATTACCTATGTACCCCTACTAAATGCCTTTAAAACTGATATATTCCGAGTATAATTAAGTACCCTAACACAATATTAATGAGATCAAATGAACCCCTTCCTTTGCCAACATAAGCAATAGCTCAACGGTATTAGTGTGACTCATGTATCAGAAGGTTATGAATTTGAATCTCCAAATCCCTAATTATTAGAACTCGGAAAAAAAAACCAAAATCATTTCAGACGATGACATAAAGCAAAGCCACAAAATCTTATGCCCAAAATGAACAATATCATAGATGTTCGTTGTTCCTTAACACACAGCCATAGAGTTTTACTACTTTTCCTTGTTTACTAGAGGTCAAGCAACGTTTAGAGGAGTGAAAGAGAATTATGTTATAACAAATGAGTTCAATTTTCGACTACCTTTCATTTATATAAAGGTAGCTTTCTACATTTTATAATTTGATAATGCATAAGAATTAAGAAGAATCAATTTTCCAAAAAAAAAAAAAAACAACAAAAAAACTACGTATTGGACAAAAAGGGCAGAAAGAAGAGGGGGTCGGACACCTTTTGCCTTGTACGGGGATTTGATTCGGCCACCAATTAAGAATAAAGAATAACTAAAGTTAAAAGTAAACCATATTCTTTTCAAATAGTTTTTTATATACTTGTGCTTAAAAATTAGTTTTAAAGCTTTTATTTGGTTTTTTAAATTTTATGATTGTTTCCTAAAAAAAATCATAGTCTTAAAGTCAAGAAGCTCCTAAGTTTGGTCAAAACCTACATAATTTTTTTTTTTTTTTTTGATATCCGTAATTATCCGGGTCAACTTTCGCGCACCTCGACTATTGTCAATGGGGCATACCGCCTGAACCTACAACATTTGGATGCCAAGGAAATCCGTGAGTATTAGTTTGAAATTAATTCCTAGGTAGGTGGCTACCATAGGGTTTGAACTCATCACCTTATGCACCCCAATCCCTACTTGACTAATTGAGCTATTTCATGATTGTTAAAACCTACACAAATTTCAAGGCACCCTCCGCTCAATCTAAGAATTTCAGGTTAACCATGTTTAATTTGAGACAATTTTAAGTTGAGTGAATTCCTAAAAAATTACCTAAGAGTCATATAAGTGAGAAAAATATATGTTTAAAAAGGACCCGTGTTGATTTATGTGAGAATATTATTCACTCATGGAAACAATTGAGGCAAAAAAGTAAATTGATGAGATCATAGAAAATGTTAAAATCTAAGTGGTCAAGAGGATCTTAAGAATCTTAGGAAGCTAAAAGATGATGAATTTAATCTATAGTGACCACCTATCTAGAAATTAATTTTCTTGACATCTAAATGTTATAGGTTCAGACGGTATGTCGTATGACATTAGTTGAGGTACACACAAGCTGGCCTAAACAGTCCCGAATTAAAAAAAAAAAAAAAAAATGCTAAGGTCAAGAATAGTCCAAATCGTGGATCTGGGTGCTACACATGGGTTCATGAATGATCAGATATTGGCGGCCATTCATTAGATGAAATTGGAACCTAAAAGAAGTGACACCAGAACAGAGAAGCAATGGAAAGAAACCCTAAGGGAAGCTTGAGGAAGATAAAAAGGGAAAGTACCAATTTTGTACACATTAATTAGTGTAATCAAAGAAAAACAGAAATATATAAAATGTTTGAATATGTCTCTAATGCAACACACTCAAACCCTACTACACTACATGTGAACTCAACCACACCACAATACAATATGATATATACTAATTATAATATATATATATATATGTACACATACATTTTACTCTCCCTTACAATCTAAAAAAATATAGATTTTATTTTCATGAAACAAAAAAGCACTTGTGTGATCTTGTGTAGGAGATCAAGGCAATTTGGATGCATTTCCAAGGCATGAATTCACAGCTTCACCAACTGATAGGAAAACTCTTCCTTCTATTCTTTCAACAAAATTGGTTTTTTTTAGTTTATGGATCACTTCCCATTTTGGACTGGCTATTGTTAGCTGCAAAAACACATATAAAAAAGGGAATTTGCATTGTATAGCAAAATCACAACCCCTTATTAAAATTATAGCAACTTCTTTTTAAAAATTCGTTTATAGCAAAATCTGGATAATTATTTTAAAAAT